>BJKM01001042.1:0-119141 GCA_015082035.1 Chaenogobius annularis | reverse complement strand
GTGTTTTTACGTGGTTTTGTTTGACCAGAATGTCCATCTTGTTGCGAGCTGGCTTCCTTCCCTGGAGGTTCTTCTGGAGACCACTGGCAAAAATAGTCACCCAAACTTTCGAGTGTTTATGACTGGTGAACCAGCCCAGAGTCCGGAGCATCATGTCATCCCCAGAGGAATACTGGAAAACTCCATTAAAATCACAAATGAACCGCCCACTGGTATGAACGCCAGTCTCCATGCAGCACTCAACAACTTCGATCAAGTAAGTTCACATCAGCAGTTTCACAAACATCTAAAAAAAACTAAAGATAGCAACTTCTGATAGCTCTTATTTGGTCCTGTTCTAGTTATTTCTGGTCTTGTCCAAATCGGGTCTCAATTCATCTCTTTTCTTGCAGTGGGCCAAGTGTGAAAGCAGCCTAAATATTGTGTCTTTGGCTTGTGTTTTTTAGGATGTGCTGGACATGTGCTCCCGGGAACAGGAGTTCAACCTGATGCTCTTCTCACTCTGCTTCTTCCATGCCAGTTTAATTGAGCGCTGTAAATTTGGTCCTCAAGGCTGGAACCATAAGTATCCGTTCAGCACTGGGGACCTCACCATCTCAAGCAGTGTTTTGTACAACTACCTAGAAGCCAATACAAAAGTAAGAAATTATATTTCACATATTTTCCCACTTAAAGGTGCACTATGTAACTTTTCTCTGAGGAGGCTTTGCTACGTGCTTGTCTCCATGGAGATATTTATTTGCTTAGAATGTTTCACAATATGGCATTCAATTATTTTACATATTTACATATTAAACTGCAGGTGTTTTTGTTGCTCAAAAACAATTTGAAAAACCTGAATTTTTGCAGTGAGCGTGATCACCTTTCCACAGATCTGACTTGTAACATGTTGCGTCACCTGCTTTTCTACATGGAGCTAGATAAATGTAATGCCATACTGCAGAATATTCCAGTTAAGAATTCTACGGGGGAGTTGGCTGTTCAACTGGCAAATGGCAGATTTGTTGACCTGGTTTGTAATATGTCTGTAATTACTGGGCCTATCCACATGAAACTAAATTTGGCACAAAGTTCAACGCCTTCTAAGTCGGCACAAAGGATTTGATGGAATTATGTTTTCACAACAGCTTCAGAAAATGGTGCCTTTATTCAACCCAATAACATACATTTTGACAGTTTTAGCTCCAAACTTCAAGAGTTTTTTCATAAGCCTCTGCCCTCCATCTGAATTTATGACAGCAACAAATTCTAACGGAAACTTGGCCTATTGCATTGCCTATAGTATTGGAATACGCTAATTTGTTTTATTCCCTATTTTAAAACATGAGCTTCATATTTCTCCTCTTGGCATTGAAACGAAGCTATAATTTAGCTTTATTTCATCGAGACAAAAAAATCTATTCTTGGTTGATGCATCCCTCAGAACTGTAATGATTTCTCTTTGAACTCGTATTACTCCGGTCACCACCAATTAAGTCTCCTAGGTGTTCTGCCCTCCAAAAACGAATGCCCTTCATTATGTTAACCAAACAGTAACCTGTATGTGCGTATACAGAGGATTCATTAGGAGGGCAATGAAGCGTTCTCCTAAATGTAATTACATGCAGCCAATGTGACAGTTCACAACGCTACATAAATGATCGCTGCAATTAGAGCTGATGAAGGAAGCAATTTGCAAAACAATACAGGTACAAATGATTGTGAACCTCCAGCTTTTGTCATTTGTTATGAATCACAGGTTCCTTTCATCCTCCTTCACCCTCACGGATCACAGTCTCTCTTTGAGGAAGAGACGCTCCATCACGACTTAGTTCAATGTGTGTTTTTTATCTCACACAGATTATTTTTATGTCAGAAAACAATAAAGAGTTTTGTAGATGGATTAACAAATGACAAAATCTTACAACAACTAAAGTGTATTTATACATATGTCAAAGCAAATGTGTTGATTCACTTTTGATACTATAAAAACTATAATCCTAGTCCATGCAGGTGCCGTGGGAGGACCTGTGCTACCTTTTTGGAGAAATCATGTATGGCGGCCACATTACTGACGACTGGGACAGAAGAGTCTGCCGCACCTACCTGCAAGAACTGATGAATCCCAAAATGGTCAGTAAATGTTCACTTCCAAATAAATGTCAACTTCAAAAGTGGTCAATTCTATATAAATATGTAGTATGTGTATATGAATGATTAATACATGTCAAAGAGAACTGTAATAACTGCAGTTTTGTTGCGTATGTCTTGATGTCCTCAAGGTAAAGACTGCCCTCTGGGGATGTAAACATACATTGCATTAAAGTAGCTTTAATTCCTCCTTGAAGAACTTCATTATCAGAAAGACAAAATAACACATATTAGCTACACATGTGTAGCTAATATGTGTTACAAACTAAAACCATGGCATATGTGGGAAAAGCGTCAAAAATAATAAAAGTGTGATTAAATATTGTCACGATAATAATTTGTATTTATCCAATCTAGTCCAATCTAACTTCATTTGTGTAGCACATTTTATAAACAAGATAGTTCTGCAACATAATACCAAAATAAAATTAACATTTAGCTCTAAAAGTCAGCAAAATATAATAAAAAATATGATCTCAAATTAATTTCTAGTTTGAAGGTGAGCTGCTTCTCTGCCCTGGTTTCCCGTCTCCTACGATTATGGACTACAGCAGTTACCATAGTTACATTGACGAACATCTTCCTCATGAAAACCCGACTCTGTACGGTCTCCATCCCAACGCGGAGCTGGAGTGTCTCACCGTCACCTCTGACCACCTGCTGCGGACCCTGTTTGAGCTCCAGCCGCACGACTCCACCAGAGGAGAGCGAGCGGCCCAGAGCACGGAGGACAAGGTGCAGGAACTACTGTTGTCACGGGAAACCGCTCTCAATTCAGACGACTATATTACTGACCTGACATGTTTGACAGGTGAAGTCTGTTATTGAAGATATTATTGACAGGCTGCCTGAGGAGTATAACATGGTGGAGATCATGTCCAAGACGGCTGAGAGGACACCGTATGTTTTAGTCTGTCTTCAGGAATGTGAGCGCATGAACCACCTGATAGCAGAAGTGCGCCGGTCACTGAATGAGCTGGACCTGGGCTTGAAGGTACTACTCAGAATAAAGGATTTACACACAGTTTATTATCACGCATCTTTCATGTGATTCATCTTTGTTCAAAGGGAGAGTTGACCATCTCGTCCAGTATGGAAACTCTTCAGTCCGCTCTGTTCTGTGATGTGGTTCCTGCCTCGTGGGCCAGACTGTCCTGCCCTTCCACCAAAACTCTGGCGCATTGGTAACCTCTACTCTTCCAGAATGTTTTACAGATCTGATATGTCACACTAAACTAAATATTAATTGATGTCAATAAATTAATTGATTTATTGGTGTGTAGAAGAATCTAAATTATTATAATATATATGATATATTATTGTATATTAAAATGTGTTTATTACAATACATCCCTGCCCACCAGAAATCATAGTTATAAATGTGTTGATTGAGTCATTCTAATCGATTATACACATTTTACAGGTTTAATGATATGTTGTTGAGTTGTCAAGAGCTCGACAGCTGGACCACGACTTTGTTCCTCCTGCAGGAGAGTGGGGAGGCGGCTAAGAGAGGCGAGGCGGCTACAAGATGCGAGGGCGAGGGGCGACGAAGAGAGGGCAGGCGGCTAGAGAGTGGCGAGGCGACTAAGAGAGGCGAGGCGGCTAAGAGAGGCGAGGCGGTAGAAGAGGGCGAGGCGGACTAAGAGAGGCCGAGGCGCTAAAAGAAGAGGCCGCAGGAATCTGGTTAACCGGTGCACTCACACGTTTGGTTGACAGGGTCGGGTTGACTTGTCCTAGGAGACTTGTTTAGGCGGGTTCAGCGTGACAAGGCAGTCGAAGGTTTTGACACAATCACGCACACTCCATTGGGACATCTACCCTCTGCAACGTATCTTTGAACTTTTGCTAATTTTCTGGTCCCATTCTTTTCCAATTGTGTGTTTCATGTTGTCTTTAGTCTGGCCATGGAGCCCAGATCTCCGCTGCTGCTCCTGCATCAGAAATACGGTAACTAACACTGTTGTGTTTGGAGAAGCGCCATCTACAGTCCGACGTCATCTCTTCAGCTGATGTAAAAAAACTCCACACGTTTGTCCTTGTCATTGTTGGTTTTGCTCCACAAACTTGTCATTTTAATCTTCTTTCCCTTAAAGTCCTTTTCACTGCACAATAGCCATGAGCCATGAGTCATCAGCCATGAGCATGCCTGACTCTGCCTCAGATTAAACAGTAGTGTTGTGCAGATGTTGAACTTGCATCAGAGGAACGAGCTCGTGACGAGCCCACAGGAGCAGAGCTCGTTCCCCAAAAGGCTGCGTCTGAGGGGACGCGGTGAGGGAAGTCCTGGGAGTCTGGAGCGACAGCGAGGACGAGTTCTACGAGTGCTCAGCGATTTGTCTGAGAACGGCCAGAGCGAGAACCGCAGAACCAGAGGACGACTAAACAGCACCAGACATGAGAGCCCTGCGACGGACACCACTGTACATCCCCGTTCACACAGGTGAGACCCCGTCAACAGGTGAACCCCTAAAGGTCCCCTAACGTCTTCTAACGCTCTCCTAACGCAGGGGGAAATTGTTGGTGCTCGACGATTTTGGCTCAGCGTCCTCCTAATTGCCCAAACAACCAAAAACTTTTACTGGTAAATTAAAATGAATTGCTCAAAACATAAATAACAACCATTTTGATATGCGTCTGACCTAATATTAATGTTCCATTCTTATTAAATGTGGGAGCTCATAACACTATAGCAAATGAAAATATCAACTAGATTCACTTCCTTTCATGTGTCCGTGCCCTCCGCCCCGTATGTTAAAATTGACCCTCTATGAAAAAAGTTGAACACCCCTGCTCGCGTTCTCCCTGGAGTCTGCGTCTCTCTCTCTGGCGTCTTCTCCTCTGGCGTACTCTCTCTTCTGGTCGTCCCTCTCTCTTGGCGTCTCTCTCTCTGGCGTTGCTCTTCCGCGTCTCTCTCTCTCTGTGCGTCTCTCTCCTCTGGCCGTCTCTCCTTCTCGGCGTTCTCTCTTCTGCGTGCCACTGATGTCAGTGTTCTGGCACTCTCCACTCCTCTCTCTGGCCTCTCTCTCCTCTGAACGGTCTGGCGTCTCTCGCTCTGCGTGTCACCTCCTCTGGCGTTCTCTCTCTCTGGCGTCCTCTTCTGAGCGTCTCTCTCTCTCTGGCTCTCTCTCCTCTCTCTGGCGTTCTTCCTCTCTGGCGTCTCTCTCTCTCTGGCGTCTCTCTCTCCTCTGGGCGTGCTCCTCTCTCTGGCGTCTCTCTCGTTGGCGTCTCTCTCTCTGGCGCATCTCCTCTCTCTGGCGTTGTCTCTCATCTTCTGCTCTCTTGAGCGTCTCTCTCTCATCTGGCAGTCTCCTCTCTCTCGTGGGCGTCTCTCTCTCTGCTGGCCGTCTCTCTCTCGTTGGCGTCCTCTCATCTACTTGCGTCTCTCACTCTCCTTCTGCGCCGTCCTCTTCTCTCTCTCTGGCCGTCTCTCTCTCTCTCTGGCGTTCTCTCTCTCTCTGGCGTCTCTCTCTCTCTCTGCGTCTCTCTCTCTCTCTGGCTCTTCTGGGCGTCTCTCTCTCTCGTCTCTTCGTATGTGGCGTCTCTCTCTCCTCTGGCGTCTCTCTCTCTGACGTCTCTCGTTCCCCGCCCATGACTGAGGACATGTTTGGAGGCAGCAGTCTGAGGTTTTGTCCAAACTGTGACGTCAGCAGAGGGCGCTCACCTCCGCGCCGCATGCAGAGCGCCTGTCTGCTGTCCGACAGGCTTTGGAGGCTTTCAAGGTACTGAGCTTTCAAGGTACTGAGGCTTAAGGGTACTGAGGCTTTCAAGGTACTGAGGCTTTCAAGTACTGAGGCCTTTCAAGGACGGGAGGGTTTCAAGGTCTGAGGCTTTCAAGTACTGAGGCTTTCAGGTACTGAGGGTCTTTCAAGTACTTGGGCTTTCCATGAGGCTTACTGAGTTGCTTTGCAAAGTAACCTGAGGCGGGCGTACTCGAGCGGGGTACTGACGGGGTCTGAGCCAGCGCTCTCACATCATCGTGCTGTGGTGGAGAAATGCTTCGGTAAAATTTTTTTTTGAAAATGAACTTTGAAAAAAGTGTTCGAGTGAGTCCTGTCCGATCCTGGAGATCCGAGGTATGACTCTTGTTCTCGGCTCGTCACGCGCAAACCCAGGCTGTGTGCTGGAATCTTTGTGCGCTGGACTCGCCCCACGACTACGGTTGCAGAGGGAGACAAAAGGGTCAGCTGAGCCCCGCATGAAAATCCCGAACATTGGCCTGGAGGTCTGGACAACGCAAAGCACGCCACACCCGAGGCAAGGCGCTTTTGAAAGAAGATGCCGAAAGGTACCACCATGACAGCCGAAAAAGCCATACTGTTTTGGCCATGACTGGGAAATGATAGACTTGGGCATCTGGAGGGCCAGACTGGACTGGCGATGACTGATGCAGGACAATGGGACAAGGAACCTAGATAACTAGATGCGACGAAGATTATGACTGGAAGCAGGACTGATGGGATTGACTCGGTATCCAGGACTAGATTGGACTGGACAGGACTTGGAACTAGGATTGGACTTCCACCTGGAAGACTAGGTTGACTGGAGACTGGACTAGTTGGACTGGAATTGGACTGGTAGCTGGACTGGACGCGGGAACATGGACGCGGGACTGGACTAGGATTGGACTCGGATGGACTAGGATTGACTGGGAGCCAGGTCGACTAGGATTGGACTGACAGTCTGGACTAGGATTGGACGGACCGGGCTGGGACAGGGATTGGAAACTGGGAACGGTCTGGGACCAGGATTGGACTGGACGCGGTCTGGGTAGGATTGGACTGACCAGGTCTGGACTAGGGATTCTGGACCAGGTCAACCTGGACTGGACCAGATCTGGATCACGATCAGTCAGTTTTTAGTGCTGTCTGACTGGTTCCTGGTTGAAAAGTATCTCCTCATTTCAAAATGTCCCACAATACTTTAAAAATTCGCGCACGCTGTCACTAGGGGGTCGTAGACCACAAGGGCGTTGGAGACAGGTTTTTAACTGACACATATGATGAATGAAGCTGATCTGTCCGATAAATTCTTGAGAATCCTGGTCCTGTTGAGCGCTGTTTGGCCCTGACCAATCACAGTGCAGCATTGGGAGTTTGGGCGGGTCAAACATGGCGACATCACAAATATACTTTGGCCGTTGTGCAGATTAACGTGCACATAGAAGCACTTTTGTGTCTTTGACTCTGGTCCAGACTTCAGAGAGATCATCTGACCGTGAGATAAATAAAGCTAGTGTTTCTCCAAGTGGGGACCGGGGCACGTTGGTGCCAATATAATAACAAACTAGTTCAACTTGAAATAAAAACCCAAATATATCGAATGTTTGTAAATGGAGACACGGGTGGATAAATGTTGAAAATGTTATACAATTGGTCTGAGCTTCTGAATTTGGGATATTATTCCATATGACCAACCGCACCACCGACCACCACGATCAGCCCACTGGCCTCGAGAGTTGAAAACCCTGGAATAGTTAGGCTATGTTGCTGAGACTTCCCTTAGCTGCACGATCACCTTGACCAGAATTAAAATTTCAAGTTTGTGTGATGATATTAGTGTCGCCGGTTATAGGGTAAGCTGGGTGAACGTTCAGGTCAGCATATTGACCTCTGGGTGTTCTTCAAGGTGCTGAGACCCGCTGCGAGCCTCAGAGCTGTGCTGCATGCTTGTGCCTCTCATCTCCATGCCCTGCAAGCTGAGAGACGAAGTGAGAGCCCCTGAACGGGCTTGGAACCGGGCCCACCAGTTACAGTCTATTGTGTACCCAGAGCTCAGAGGACCTGCCCGTGAAAGAAAGGCCGTCAGCCGGGTTAGCGCTGGGCACGTTTCACCAGTCGGTCCGACCTGAAACCTGCATGGAGTGCAACGAAGCTCAGTACAAGAAAGTTTCAGCTTGCTTGCACTTTCAAAACATGAGTTGTTTAAGTGACTACAATACTGTGAGGTGAACCACCAAAACCTTGCAAGACGATCTCCCACTAGAAATGAGGATTAAATCTTTATGATATTACTGTGAGCAATCTAAAAGAAATCCCAAAATCACAAGTATGATTTAATAATATTTGTTTTTGATGCGAATATTATTTTAACACCTGAAAGTCACAGTTATATTTGTTCCAACCTTTGTTACAGTTTTCCAAGGGTCAAATCTCCAAGTTCTACCAATCGATATTTCACACAACTTCTCTAGCACGGTAGGTTTCAGTGCTTGTTACTAAAGCAACATCAAGTGTTTAAATTGGATTTAAGTCTGGAGACTGGCCTCACTCAGAACTTAGATCTAGGAGACTGGCTCCACTCCAGAACCTAGATCTGCTTCTTACGGAGCCACTCCTTTGTTCTCCTGGCTGTATGCTTCGGGTCATTGTCATGTTGGAAGACCCAGCCACGCCCCATCTTCAATGCTCTGACTTAGGGAAGGAGGTTGTTCTCTCCTTAATACAGTGCAGTCGTCCTGTCCCCTGTGCAGAAAAGACCCCCAAAATGAGACCCCCAAAGCATGACGTGTCCACCCCCAAAGCATGATGTTTCCACCCCCAAAGCATGATGTTTCCACCCCCATGCTTCACAGTAGGGATGGTGTTCTCGGGATGGTCCTCATCCTTCTTCCTTCTAGAGTGGAGTTCTATTTTGGTCTCCTCTGACCTCATGACTTTCTCCCATGACTCCTCTGGATCCATCCAGATGGTCATTGGCTTCAGACAGGCCTGGACATGTGCTGACTTAAGCAGTGGAACCTTCTGTGCGATGCATGATTTGAAACCATTATGGCGTAGTGTTACTGAGCTCAAACAGGTGCTACTAATTTAGATTAATAAGTGGAGTAGAGGTGGACTTTTTAAAGGCAGACTAACTGGTCTTTGAGAGCCAGACTCTTGTTGAATTGGCCGGTGTTTCAAATACTTATTTGCAGCAATAAAATTAATTATTTAAAAATCATTCAATGTGATTTCCGTATTTTTGCTGTATCTTTCTGAATCCAATACACGTAGAAACTATAGGAAAGGTTCTTGATGGAGGTCTCACACTCAGGTTCCTCCTGGACCAGGTCCTACTCCAGACCTGTTGTGTTTTGTCTCAGGAGTTCCTGCTGCACCTGCTGAGTTTGGAGACGGCCATCACTTCAAGCGTTCGATCCCTCAAGGCCAAGTTTGGAGTGTCTCCTCAGTCTGAGACGGAGCACGGGACCAGCTCTTAGAGGTCTAGTACTGCGTAATTGACGTTACTACTATTACCTTCTAATGATTTCATACTACTACTACTACTGTACAACTAATACTACTAACAGACCTCTACAACTGCTACTACTACTGCCTAATCTGGTCCCAAAACGCCACACGCTGTCCCAACGCCTGTGTCTCCCAACGCCTGTCCCAACGCCTGTAAATGTCCCAACGCCATGTCCCAGCCTGCTCCCATCGCCCTGTGCCAACGCCTGTCCCAATCTCCGTCCCAACGCTTGTCCCCAACGCCGTCCCAACGTGTCCTCCCAACGCCCTGCCCAACGCCTGTCCTCTGTGTCGTCGCGTGTCCTCGTGTGTCGGGCGCGTGTTCCTCCTGTGTCGTCGCGTTGTGCCTCTGGTTCGTCGCGTTGTCCTCTGTGTCGTCGCGTGTCCTCTGTGGTCCTCTGTGCCTCTGTGTCCTCTGTGTCTCGCGTGTCCTCATGTTGTCGTCGCTGGGTCCTACTTTCGTCGCGTGTCCCTCTGTGTCTCGCGTGTCCTCTGTTCCTGGTGTTCGCTCGCGTGTCCTCGCGTCGTGTCGCGTGTCCTCGCGTGTCGTCGCGTTCCTCGCGTGATCGTCCCGTGTCCTCGCGTGTCGTCGCGTGTCGTCGCGTTCCTCGCGTGTCTCGCGTTCTTCGCGTGTCCTGCGCGTGTCCTCTGTGTCGTCGCGTCCTCTGTTCGTCGCGTTCCTCTGGTCGTCGCGGTCCTCTGTGTCGCTCGCGTGTCCTCTGGTCGTCGCGCTTGTTCCTCGTGTCCTCTTGTCGCTCGCGTGTCCTCGTTCCTCTGTTCGTGCGTTCCTCGGTGTCGTCGGTACCTGTCCTCGTGTCCTCTGTTGTCGGTCGCGTGTCTCGTGTCCTCTTCGTCGCGTTGTCCTCGCTGTCCTCGTCGTCGCGTGTCCTCGTTCCTCCGTGTCGTCACATGTCCTCTTTGTCGTTCGCGTCTGGTCCGCGTGTCTCTGTGTCGTCGCGTTCCTCGTGTCCTCTGTGTCTTCGCGTGTCCTAGTTCCCTGTGTCGTGGCGCCTCGCTCTTGTCGTGGCGGTGACCTCCTGTGTCTGCGTGACCTCTGTGATCGTCGCGTGTCCTTCGTGTCCTCGTGTCGTCGCGTCCCTCGTTCCTCTGTGTCGCTCGCGTTATGTCCTCGTGTCCTCTGTGCGTGGCGTGTTTTCCTCTGTCCTCTGTTCGTAGCGTGTTCCGCTGGTCGTGCGCGTATGCCTCTGTGTCGTCGCGGTACCTCTGTGTCGGTCGCTACCTCTGTTGTCGTCGGTGTCCTCTGTGTCGTCGCTGTCTCCTCTTGTGTCGTCGCGTGTCCTCTGTTCGTCGCAATCCTCTGTTGTTGTCCACTTCTCTTTAGTTGTGTTTGTTTTCAATTGTGAGTTCTTCGAGGAGCCGTGGTGGATGGTTGACAGAGCAGGACAGGACCAGCAGGAAACACATCCACCAACTCTTATCAGCGCCCCAGAGGTAACGACTCCTAATACTGCTACTGCTACTTATAATGATAATACTGCCTAATGCTCAACTCTGCATTCTGCTAATGCTCATACTCTGCTAATGCTAATACTAATACTGCTAATACTGCTAACCCTAATACTCCTTCTTGCTCTGTGCTAATACCGCTAGCTAGATACGACTGTCTGCTAATATTCTAATGATAATGCTAATACTGCTACGCTACTGCTAATCCTACTGCTAATGCTACTGCTAATGCTACTGCTAACTGCTAATGCTAATACTATTGCTAATACTGCTACGTAATACTATACTACTGCTAATTAATGAATACTAATACTTACCGCTCATAATGCTAATACTGCTACTGCTAATACTGCCACAGCAAGTTACTGCCACAACGAATACTGCTACTACTGCTGCTAATACTGCTGTAATACTACCTCTAATACTGCTGCTGCTTCTAGTACTGCATCTGCTAGTACTACTAAGGCTTCGTTCATGAGCTCTTCAGGAACTGGGGTGGGAATGTTTTTCTGTGTTGAAAAATACACATGAAGCTCGCACACTGGGTCAGAAGTCAGAGTTCAAGTGTGGCAAAAAGAAGCAACAGTGGGCGGGGCGAAATGAGGTGAATAATAATGGCTAGAGATCGTAGTCATGGTAACCTGTAGTAACCAACCCCCAGCTGCAGCTCCTTTGTCCAAATTCAAAATTCTACTAAAGAACTCCATATAATATATAATCTGTATTCATTTTTCATTTATTCATTTTTTATGTCATGTTTGTGGACGTTGCCAATGTTTTGTTTTTTGTCTTTTTCTGCTGCGTGAAGTTGTCCGACTTCTCTCACGACGAGGTAAATCCTGAGTGAAGCAAATCATGGAGTTGACCTGCTTTACGTGTAGTTTGATTAGAGCGCCCCCTACTGTCTGTCTCAGGTGTGTGCGCGCAACGCCACAGCAGAGTAACTCGAGGACAGATCAAAATTACAAATAAAAGCCCCAAACTCAAAATATGTCCACAAAAAGGATTTGGGTTTGGATTTTGGAAACTGTTCTGAACTTTTCCTCACATAACAAAGTCCAGATTATTAAATATTGTGTGTATAGAATGTATAGAATGTATAGAATGTGTAGTTTTCGTTCATTCTCGGCACAAACTCATTCATACTTTTAGAAGAAAACAGTGCTGATATGAAAAGCAGAGGTTTGAGAACCGTTGTAGCCCTGTTATTTGTCCACCAGGCAGCGCTGCTGTCCCCTCTGGACCCTGACGCTGGCCCCGGTACAGACCCGGACTCCCGAGGTGCGGAGCAGGTGCCGGACTTCCCGTCTCCGGCCGGACGTGAGATGGTTCTGAGGACGTGTGTTCCTGCTCCGGCCTGTTACTCCCGAGCGCTGCCTCAGAGGATGTTCTGTGTGCTCCTGAAGGACGAGTTCAGACTGGCCTCAGCGCTGGGCCAAGACACCGCCTTCTTCTGACCCCGCCCAACACCTGACCCCGCCCACCTGCTATCTTTCTCTATCGTTCTCTCTTTTTTTTTTTTTTCACGTTATAATGTAAAACTCATACTTTGAAGACGTACAAACTCCAGTAGGGGGCGGTAAATGCACCTTTTCAGTTGGCTGCCAACGCCATTAAAGAAGAACACGACAACGACGACCCCTCCGCCTGACCCTCGCCTGACCCCGCCCACCTCAGCGCGTATGCCTTACTGACCCCTCACCTGACCCCGCCCACCTCAGCCTGACCCCTCACCTGACCCCGCCCACGTCTGATCTTCACAGTCTGGGTTTTTGTGCTCTGACTAAAGGTGTCAGTAAATAAACTCTAAATGTTCAGTGTCTTTGATCTTTGTCTCGTTCTGCCTCCAAACCGACGCACAAACTATGTTGCTGCCCTGACGGGCCCTGCATCGTGTTCCAGAGGGCATCTTTACAGTAAGTTAACTTTGACACTGGAACTGTCACAGATGCCCCGGCGCATCAAATACACAAACATAACCATGAGAGGCGCCACTGAGCAAGGAAACTCCGAACTTTAGAGGGAGGAGTTAAGGTTTATTTCAAAAGCACTGACCAAAGTAACAGCACCAAAAGCGAAAATACATAAAATGGCAGAAAGACAGAAGGGTTTACACTGTACTTTTAAAGGGTTTACGGTACTTTTCCATTTCTTATTTTACTGATTAGTGTATGAAGATTAAGATCATGTGTGAATTGTGTTTGTATGAGAGGTTCTTCAGACAAACGTCCAGAAGGGAAATCCACTAAAGACGATGGGATTTTGCAAAGAATATTCCACAGTAAGGCATTAAACTTGTGTATCGCCATGGAGACAACCAGGTAATTTGGAGCGCACACCCTGAAGCAAACTGCAGAACATCTCCAAAGCAGGCGCCGGGAAAGCTACACGGCGTATCTTTAACGGTGGCCCTGCTGTTGCCGTGACGACGCAGTACACAGCTGCGGCCTTGAGGGGTCACTCTCCGGTGAAGGTGGGGTTGGTCACAGTGGTGGTGGCGTTCTTGAACAGAGGATTATCAGCCTGAAAAACAAGAAGAATCCAGAAGAACGGTCACTTCAGATGATTGCAGGAAATGTAGAAACTTGGAGACTTAGATGAAGATTGGGGAATTTTTAGTGAACGAAAAATTGGAGGAAAATTTATGGTGAATTTGGAGGAAGATTTGTGGGGAAAATGGAAATGATTGAGAAATATTGTGAGGAAAATACATAGAAAGGTTTGGGGCAAATTGAAGAAACATTGGAGGAAATTGTTTGAGATCTTTGAGATCCAGAGGAGCATCAGAGGGTCAGAGGTCACAGTTAGGTCAAATTATTGGTGTGAAAGTGTTGAGGAAATGTTAAAGAAAATTTGAGATCCAGAGAAGCAAAGCCGGTTCAAATTATTAGTATGAGAAAATGCAGAAAAATCAGAGGCTCAGAAGGTCAGAAGGTCAGAGTAAAACTGACTTGGGCCCATCTGGACTTTTTCTTCTCATTCTCAAACTTGCGGAACTCCTTCAGGTCTTTCATGTAGAGCAGGAGTTTGACGAGGAGCAGTATCAGAATTCCGATCAGAGCCACAGACGCCACCGCCGCCGAGACGATGGCTGTAAGGCTGGGCGGGCAGTCTGAGGGAGGGCATCAGGGTTAGGCACACATAAAGCACTGGGTTTTAGTCCAAACTTTTTCTCAATGGGTTGATCAAAACAATCAAAACATAAATATTCAAATATTTGACCAAAATCTCCTGGCGTTGACCCTCGAGTGGCTGATCAGTCGGTCCCCGTAGCGTCCTGCAAACCCAAAGCCTCCACAGACTCATCACCACTGGAGCTTCACAAACCTCCACAGACTCGTCACAGGAGCTTCACAAACCTCCACAGACTCATCGTCACAGGAGCTTCACAAACCTCCACAGACCCATCGTCACAGGAGCTTCACAAACCTCCACAGACTCATCGTCAGCTTCACAAACCTCCACACAGACCTCGTCACAGGAGCTTCACAAACCTCCACAGACTCGTCACATGGAGCTTCACAAACCTCCACAGACTCATCACCACAGGAGCTTCACAAACCTCCACAGACTCATCACCACAGGAGCTTCACAAACCTCCACAGACGCATCACCACAGGAGCTTCACAAACCTCCACAGACCCGTCACAGGAGCTTCACAAACCTCCACAGACTCATCGTCACAGGAGCTTCACAAACTCCACAGACTCGTCACAGGAGCTTCACAAACCTCCACAGACTCGTCACAGGAGCTTCACAAACTCTCACAGACTCGTCACAGGAGCTTCACAAACCTCCACAGACCCGTCACAGGAGCTTCACAAACCTCCACAGACTCGTCACAGGAGCTTCACAAACTCCCACAGACTCGTCACAGGAGCTTCACAAACCTCCACAGACCCGTCACAGGAGCTTCACAAACCTCCACAGACTCGTCACAGGAGCTTCACAAACTCCACAGACTCGTCACAGGAGCTTCACAAACCTCCACAGACTCGTCACAGGAGCTTCACAAACCTCCACAGACTCATCACCACGGAGCTTCACAAACCTCACACAGACGCATCACCACAGGAGCTTCACAAACCTCCACAGACCCGTCACAGGAGCTTCACAAACCTCCACAGACCCGTCACAGGAGCTTCACAAACCTCCACAGACCCGTCACAGGAGCTTCACAAACCTCCACAGACTCATCGTCACAGGAGCTTCACAAACCTCCACAGACTCGTCCACAGGAGCTTCACAACCTCCACAGACTCGTCACAGGAGCTTCACAAACCTCCACAGACTCTCACCACAGGAGCTTCACAAACCTCCACAGACTCATCACCACAGGAAGCTTCACAAAACCTCCACAGACGCATCACCACAGGAGCTTCACAAACCTCCACAGACCCGTCACAGGAGCTTCACAAACCTCCACAGACTCATCGTCACAGGAGCTTCACAAACCTCCACAGACTCGTCACAGGAGCTTCACAAACACTCCACAGACTCGTCACAGGAGCTTCACAAACCTCCACAGACTCGTCACAGGAGCTTCACAAACCTTCCACAGACTCGTCACAGGAGCTTCACAAACCTCCACAGACTCGTCACAGGAGCTTCACAAACCTCCACAGACTCGTCACAGGAGCTTCACAAACCTCCACAGACCCGTCACAGGAGCTTCACAAACCTCCACAGACTCGTCACAGGAGCTTCACAAACCTCCACAGACTCGTCACAGAGCTTCACAAACCTCCACAGACTCGTCACAGGAGCTTCACAAACCTCCACAGACTCATCACCACAGGAGCTTCACAAACCTCCACAGACGCATCACCACAGGAGCTTCACAACCTCACAGCACCGTCACAGGAGCTTCAAAAAACCTCCACAGACCCGTCACAGGAGCTTCAACAAACCTCCACAGACTCATCGTCACAGGAGCTTCACAAACCTCCACAGACTCGTCACAGGAGCTTCACAAAACCTCCACAGACTCGTCACAGGAGCTTCACAAACCTCCACAGACTCGTCACAGGAGCTTCACAAACCTCCACAGACTCGTCACAGGAGCTTCACAAACCTCCACAGACCCGTCACAGGAGCTTCACAAACCTCCACAGACTCGTCACAGGAGCTTCACAAACCTCCACAGACTCATCATCACAGGAGCTTCACAAACCTCCACAGACTCATGCACCCCAGGAGCTTCACAAACCTCCACAGACTCATCGTCACAGGAGCTTCACAAAACCTCCGCAGACTCGTCACAGGAGCTTCACAAACCTCCACAGACCCGTCACAGGAGCTTCACAAACCTCCACAGACTCGTCACAGGAGCTTCACAAACCTCCACAGACTCATCATCACAGGAGCTTCACAAACCTCCACAGACTCGTCACAGGAGCTTCACAAACCTCCACAGACTCGTCACAGGAGCTTCAACAAACCTCCACAGACCCGTCACAGGAGCTTCACAAACCTCCACAGACTCGTCACAGGAGCTTCACAAACCTCCACAGACTCATCATCACAGGAGCTGTCAAAACCTCCAACAGACTCATTGTCACAGGAGCTTCACAAACCTCCACAGACTCATCACCACAGGAGCTTCACAAACCTCCACAGACTCATCATCACAGGAGCTTCACAAACCCAAAGAGCCTTGGATCAACATGAAGGATCAGAAACTGATTCACACTAAATAATATCAGTGTTTTGTAGACTTTATATTTTTTATGATTTCAGTTTAAATGTGGTTTGAAGAACCTCTTTCAAGCTTCTAGAATGTTCTACAATGACCTTTCTGGTTGAGGATCTCGACGTAGTACGTGTCTTCTCCCACCAGTTGCTGCAGTCTGTAGCGAACCCAGCAGCCCTCAGAGTCCTTCAGCTCACAGTGTCTTGTACTGCCCAAGTGCGCCACCATCTGGTGAGTCATAGAACGGCAGGCCACAGAGCAATTCCCCTTAAACGGACCGATGTTGAAACCCAGGCACTCCACGCAGCTCCTGAGAGACAGACACATTTAGAGACACTTTACCTGCAGGACATGTGTGTGAGGACATTGTGTGAGTGTGTTTGTGTGTGTCGCACTCACAGTTTGGCGTGGCAGGGATCGGGGCAGGATGGGCACAGGAGGCACAGCGGGGGCAGGTACCCGCTTTCGCACTTGCAGCTGTTACATTTGCAGGATCCTCGGCCGTTGCACACGGCTCCGTTTTGTGTGCAGCTTTCTCTGGACGTTTGGCATTGACACGCCTCGCCCTCGAACCCGGGATCGCACTCGCACTTCCCACATTTACATTTGCCTTTACCTGCAGGGGGCAGCACAGAGCACATGTGTAGTGTGTGCATCACCTACGGGGGGGCAGCAGATGTGTGTGTATTACCTGCACACAGTTTGTTGAGGTGTTGGTCGCACTGCTCGTCATCGCACTCGCAGAATTGTCCGCGGTAGAACTGTCCTGAGGGTTTGGCGTGGCAATGGCAGCGGCCGCACACGCAGTCGCCCCGCCCCCCACACACCGTGCCGTTGTCCTGGCGACAGGACGCCGTCTGAGCGCGCTGGTCCGATGTGCAGTTACAGAACTGCCCCAGGAAGCCCTCGGAGCACCTGCAGGGGCCGGACACATGAAAGATCAGCTGCAAGGTTCAGAATACCAGGTTCAGCTCCACCGCCCCCTGGGGGTGGGGCCTGTACCTGCAGATGCCCCTCCCCCTGGTGGTGGAGCCTGTACCTGCAGATCCCACAGTGCACGTCCCCCTGGAGGCTGCAGTGTGGGTGTGGCGCCCCCTGGAGTGGGTCATTACACTTGCAGTCACAGTCTCCTTCCACAAACACAGTCAGAGTGTCTTTGATCCCCAGAGGACTGATGGAGAAGGTCTGCGGAGCGAGACACGCGTCGGCAACCACCTCTACGTCAAACGAGATCTGAAACACACACAAGCAAGCCAGACCTGAAACACACACAAGCCGGACCTGAAACGCACAACTAGACCTGAACACACACAACCCTGAAACACACACAACACAGACCTGAAACACACACAAGCCAGACCTGAAACACACACAAGCCAGACCTGAAACACACACAAGCCAGACCTGAAACACACACAAGCCAGACCTGAAACGCACACAAGCCGGACCTGAAACGCACACAAGCCGGACCTGAAACGCACACAAGCCAGACCTGAAACACACACAAGCCAGATCTGAAACACACATCCCAGACCTGAAACACACACAACCCAGACCTGTCCCCAGTTTTAAACCGTCCATAAGAGAGGGAAAACTTCACATTAAAACCATCACCATCGTTCATGTCGTTCTCTACATCAGGCCTATTCAAATTAGGGCCCAGGGGCCGGATCAGGCCCTCCAAATGCTCTGATCATGGTGAACACAGACTGACAATACTCATCCACTGTAATACCACTTTTGGGGTACAGATTAGAAGGCCCCTGTGACTTCTGGTTATAGCGCAGACCCGGAAACTAAACTGTCAGAATTGTGTTCTCATATACGTGATTATTTATGTGTACTTTAACTTAATTAAACTTAATTTTAACTAATTTAATTAATCTAACTGGATGTTATAAATAGGCACCGTCTATGATATAACTGTTTTCTTTTCGAGGTTATATGTTACCACTTCCTGTTGTGACCACTTCCTCTGCCTGGTGTCGAGGCGCGGTATCGCTGCAGTTGTTGCTCCATCATGGCTTCGCACATGTTAAAGTGGCGCAAAGAAGCCAACAAGTGTCTTTTCTTCTGAAAACGTGTCTGAAGAACAAGAGAATGCAGCGAACTCGACAGGTTATGGGCCCGGGCACAGCGCGGGTGGAAGATGGCAAAGGTTGGTGTTCAGTGGCCATAAAAATGACTAAGAACTTTGGGAAGTAAAATTCCTCGGCCACTTACGTCTAATAGGGCTGAAAGACATTATACTGTCAACCATTGAGCCTGATGCTGACAAAAATGCTGAGTGTTACGCGGCACTCTATCCCTATCCCTTGTCATGCAGCTGATGACAGCAAAAAGGCCCTTAAAAGACTACGGAACCATAACGCCAATAAGGGTAAGCCAAGAAACATCATGCTGTATATGGAGATCACATCCCTACAAAAGAGACCAGATGAACCTGTGACGGACGACATAATACGAGCTGAAAAAGCAGTAACGGCCTCATTATCGCCAAGATTCTAAAGGGACTTCCACACGGGTACAAACCCTTTTGCCATTCACAGCCCAAAGCAAAGAGGACATAACATTCATGCCGTTTAAGAGCAACCTGCGGCGTTATGAAGAGATGGAGAGGTTTTGAAAATAAACCAAAAGCAGACGATGTGATGAAAGTAAACGTACGTTCAATCACATGTTACGGATGTGGGAACCGTGGGCACGTCGCCAAAGACTGTCCTCATAAAACTGGCCCAAAGTGGTGTACTTATCACAGAAGTTCTACACACAGTGATGAGACATGCAGAAGGAAAAATGAAAACAAACATGATGCAAAACAGAAGACCAGAAAGAAGAACAAACCTTAGTGTTTAAAGTCAGCAATAGACTTATACCCACTGACATAATGGACTGTGGAGCCGCCTCACACATCCTTACGGAGATGAACAAATTCAGGCAGTTTGACGAGACCTTCGACCTCGCTCTACAAGATGTACAAGACAACTGGACCACAGTCACACTGAAGGACACCCTCTTCATCCCGTTTTACGCACAGAGCATATGAAAGCAGCCACAGCCTACGGAGGTCTTCAAGAAAGGCCTTCCCCATCCAAGAATACAATAGGCTCTACTACTACCTGAAAACGGTAAACAATGACTCATGGGATCATGTGACAATGTAAATCTGACATGTGACGTGAAGACATGGCACGAGCTTTTAGGCCCCCTGTAAGTGAAGTGTATTAATGAGTTGATGTTGTAGAGCGCATGTGTCAAACTCAAGGCCCGTGGGCCAGATGTGGCCCGTCAGACATTTTAATCCAGCCCACCGAACATATTAACCCCTCACGCTTAGTGCGTCCCACCCGTGAGACAGTGGACTTTTTCTTTATTTATTCCATTTTGTCCAATATTTTATAAAAGGCAACTCTCAAGCTGCTTGATCTGCTGTGCATACAAATAAAGCTGGAACCCTCTCATTTCCTGTCAAAGCATCAGGCTGAGTTTGTACTCCAAACACACAAGTAACGAATTACCATAAAATACAATGAAAAATGAATAGGACTTATATGGATTCCATTTTTGCTTCATTACAAGACCCTGAAACTCATTTTTAGTGAATTTACCTTCAGCTTTAAAAGAGAATTGTCAAAACCCGAGTCATAAATCCATGTTCCTGTTCCTGCTGCTGCATGAATATGGACTCACTCTTTCACCTGCTGCACATTTGTCCACAAAGAACTATTACTAGGCTTTATAAAGCCATTTATTTCTTATAGTTTTATTTTTTACATTAAGTTCGGCCCGCAGCTCCACAAACCTGACTGAGCTAAGCGGCCATCCTCCCGGAAGTCGTATTCTTTTGTTAAATGTATTTCAAATGTGTAATGTGTTAAAATGTGTGTGCTGATGTCTCGATCTCAACGGGTTCTTACCTGTTGCATAAAGGTTAATAAATATCAGTCGTATCAGTATCATCAGTATCAATATCAGTAATATCAGTAGCATCAATTCAATTTATTTTTGTAACGCCCAGAATCACAACAGCAGTTTCCTCGAGGGCCGACAGTGAAACGCAGATGTCCCAAGTACCTCTTTCCCCTGCTGAACCTCGTCGCACACGCCCGTACTGTCTCCTTTGGGTCCAGAGTGATCGCAGTTTGGTGAAAACGTCACTCTGAGGTTTTCAGGAAGCGGTCCGTGTGTCAGCGTCACTTTGGATGACAACCTCTGAAAACGAACATCCAAAAGCAGGATTGGTTTCAGGCTTCACATATTCCTGGTTAGTCCCTTTCCGAGGGCATCTGACTCACGTTGTAGGCGTCTATGATGAGTTTGACCACGTTATCCGAGTTGGCCGACAAATTTCCTACCTCAGATTTGGGAATCATCTTTGACAGGTCCTGAAATGACAGAGTTTAAAGATCTGAGCCAGGATCCAGGTCTGAGCCAGGATCCAGGTCAGGACTTAGTACCATGTAGATGTCATGAACGTTTTCAGTCACAGCGAAAATGGGCTGAATGTTCTGTTTCTCCAACTGCAGAGCCAACTGCCCCACGGACGGGTAGTCCTGAAACAGACGAAAACCTGCTTAGATCCTCCTTCTAAACCTGTTCAGATCCTGCTCTAGACCTGTTCAGATCCTGCTCTAGACCAGCTCAGATCCTCCTCTAAACCTGTTCAGATCCTGCTCTAGACCAGCTCAGATCCTCCTCTAAACCTGTTCAGTATCTGCTCTAGACCAGCTCAGATCCTCCTTAAACCGGTTCAGATCCTGCTCTAAACCTGCTCAGATCCTGCTCTAAACCTGCTCAGATCCTGTTCTAGACCTGCTCAGAGCTTGTTCTAGACCTGTTCAGATCCTGCTCTAGACCTGTCAGATCCTGCTCTTGACCAGTTGAGATCCTGAACTGGTTGAGATCCTGAGTACCATGAGGTTGCTGCTGGTGTACAGGTTGTCCACCAGGTGGCAGCGTTCGTCGTTTGGTTCTAGGATCCCGGCCAGTCTTCCGTCTCCAGCCATGTGGAACCCGGCATCTGTGGTGAGAACGATGAGCCGCGTGCTACTGTTCCTCCAACCGACCTCCTACAACAAGACCAGAGACCGGATCAGAGACCAGAGACCAGAGAATTTCTTTAAACATTTTAAGAGGGAACATGTGACTTCCAGGATGAAGTCCGCCGAGCTCAGTCATGTCTGTCGGGCTGCGGTTGAATCATATAATGAGCCTGGAGACTTATATGTCCAAGAAACCGAAGGACATGTACCAAAGTTCCCCCATTTCTATTACATTTGAATAGTATCTGGTTTGGGCCTTACGCAGAGCCTGCTTATAGGACATTAGGCAGATTTTCCATGCTTTTAGGGATTCCTCCGTGTGGGAGCGACGAAATGTTCTTTCTAACTGTTTGTTTATGTGAACGCAATTCTTCATTGTTCCATGGGGAGGCGCGTTTTGGCCTAATGACCTTCTGCTTTAGCGGAGCAGCAACATCAAGAGCGGACTTCAATTCAATTTATTTTTGTAACGCCCAAAATCACAACAGCAGTTTCCTTAAAGCGCGACAGTGAAAAGCAGAATAAACAATGTTCATAGGGACTTGGTAATGTCCCACATCCCGTGTCCTTAGACAGATGTCCCAAGCCCCCCTGTCCTTAGACCTTCCTTTTCGGCAAGGAAAAACTACCAAACCTTCAGAGAATTCATGGTTAAGTGGACAAATTGATCACTTACACTGGGACTAAAGCTGTTCTCAGCAGGATCACATGACATGATCACATGACATGATCACATGTCGCTGAATATTGGCTCTATTATTTCTTTGAACTTTGAGATAGAGTTTTCTGATTTTGTCCTTTTCATTAAGACTTTTTTCTGTGGGGTTGGATGATCTTTAAGAACAAACTGAAAGGTAATTAGGAAATGATCTGACAGTATAGTGGTTTGAGGGAAGACAATGAGGTCACTAATCTCTATTCCATATGTTAGAACCAGATCTAGAGAGTGCTTGTGACTGTGAGTCGGTTTATGTACATTTTGAGTGAAACCAATGCTATCTAACAGGGCGTTGAAAGAATTACTGAGAGAGTTATCGTTCACGTTCACGTGGATGTTGAAGTCTCCAGCTATCACTACTTTATCCAAGTCTAACACCAAGTTTGATATAAAGTCTGAGAACTCTGTTAAAAACCTCTGAATAGGGACCAGGAGGTCGGTAGAAGAACCACGAACAAGACTCCTTTTTTGGTTTCTCCAATTTGGACATGTGATTAGCATGATAGCATGAGGCTTTCAAATGAGTGAAAACGCATTGTTAATTTTAGGACTCAAGAGTCGGCTTGAGTGTCAGATCACTGCCACACCACCACCTCTGCCTGTGCTCCTGGGGGTCTTGAAAGTTAACATGAGTGGGTGGGGTGGACTCATTTTAGTCTGACATAATGACCATCTTAGAAGATTGGATTTTCTTGTCGCTTCTAGTTTCAGCTTAGAGCTAGAAGATCTATGTTACAATCAATGTTACAATGAAAGTGAGCTGTGCGAGGCTCCGGATTGTTTATGGAGCAATCACTGGAGTATAGGAAGCTAAAAATAGTTTGTGTATAATTCATGGATTAATGATGATTAACAATACAAATATTTGAATAATTATTTGGTACTCCAGTGTTGTGCAGTTTTGGTGCAGTACCACAGAGTGGCCAATAGTCCAACTCACAACAGGTTTACATCATGCCCTATCCAGGTTTCATTCTCAATCCCTGAGTGGTTCTCACCCCGCAGACGGTGGCCTGCATCATGGCGTCCAGGCTTCCTTCTGGAGAGTCCAAGTTCCCGGAGATGTGTTGTTTTTGGACCTCAGAACTGAAGCGGTCTTCACGGTCCGTGATGCTGAGGACGTGACGATACCCGAATGCTGCCTGGCACTGAACCAAGTCGTTATCGCACGGTTTAAGAAGCTTCTTCGGGTTTGTGTTTGTGTACGGAAGAACTGTCTTATCCACAAAAGTCCCAAAACCTAGACAAAAGTAGAGACTGAGACACGGACAGGGCCGCAGTAGTCCTAGGTTAGTCTTGGTTTAGTCCTGGTTCAGTCCTGGTTCAGTTACCGATGCGGCCGTGCGTGGTGATTTTCTTCAGAGCAGTGAACAGCTCGTTTCCAAGCTTCTTCACGTTCTGCAGGTCATCGTTCATGGAGAAGGACAAGTCCATGAGGTAGTACAGGTCCACGGGGTAACCCTCGACCCGCTTAAACTTGACCGTGAATGAGGCCGGCAAACCTGTGGACACAGGGCGCCATTTAAAGACACTTCACCTGTAAATGAGTGTGTGGGTGTGGACATTAAAGTCATGTTTTCTTTGGTTCAGTCCTAACGTGAGTCTCTGTCTTAAGTCTCTGGTCTTGGAACCAAAGTGGCCCCTGAGAGTTTCTAGCTCCCAAAGCGGTCGGGCTCTTGGGCTCTACGTGGACTTTAGCTCAGGAGGAGGAGCTCCACACCACAGCCAGATGATTGGATCAGAGAGAACGCAGGTGTTACATGTATGACAGGTGAAACAGATGTGACAGGTGTTAAGGTGAGACAGGTGAGACGGGGGTGACAGGTGAGATGGGTGTGGCAGGGGTTACAGGTGAGTCGGGTGTGGCAGATATGTAGGTTTGTTACCGGGCCGGAGCTTCAGTCGGATCTCCTGGGGGCTGAGTTGGACGGGTTCCTTGTCCTTCTGGTCGAACGTTTGGGTGAGGGGTTGGGCTTTGGTGATGGTCTGCTCGTTGATGACGGTGATGATGCTCTCGACGTCGCAGCCTCGCGCTCTCAGTTTGGCCTGAGTGTTGCAGCGCACCGCCTCCTGCTCTCCCTGTTTGGTGAAGTTCTGAGGAGACATGAAAGCAGCATTCATACAGACCAGAGCTGTGAAGGTCAGAACTCGGACCTCGGAGAGATGTTTTCTCAGAGTTTCTCTGTTCAATTTGTCAAGCTTGACAAACAATGAGTAGTGGATTACAGTTTATCTACAGTTATGGCTTAAAACAGACAGGGTCGTGACAAGTGCAGTGGGTGGAGCTTTAAGGCAGGTGCTTGTAGCTTTTGTTAATCTGATCATTTCTATTAGTGACTACACTCACTAACTTCTTGTTTTCAGGATTTTAACTAGATTTCTTTTAGCTGCCCTCCATCAGGACATTCTACAGGCCAATATTTCTAAGTACGGATAAATAGTATTGTATAATGTGATGTCATCTGAAACCCTGTAATATTTGAATGGTCAGATATCAAACTTTCACCAAACGCAGGGAGCAGCCATGTTGGGGTTTTGGACTCTGATAAACTCTAGGTCTCGCAGTAGTAGTAGAGTGTTTAAGGGGAAATTTATAAGTCAATTTAGGTCAGGCTTTAAGTGTGAGATTGTGTGCTTTCTTCTTCTCTAACTCAGTGACAAAAACTGCAAACACACACATAAAGCATTGTAGGAAAAGATTCAGTTATATCATCAGGACTCTGTTTAGAAAAACAATACATTTCGACTCTCATCCAAGAGTCATTCTCAATCTTTGAATCGAGTCTGGGAACTCAGGTTTTATATCCTCCTCTGTGTAAGCCCTGCCCACTGACTTTAGCTCCCTCCTCACAGAGTACCTGATTAGCATCAGAATGCCTCGGGCGTCTCCAGGGTTTCAACAAACCATTATAAACAACGGGAAGGTTGAATCTTTAACCTCCATTAAGATTTAAGGAAGGATTCTCTTTTTATCAAAGATTGCCTCCTAGACTCCTCCTTAACTCCTCTTTAACTCCTCTTTCAAACCATCTCTTCTCCTGCTCAGAACCTTCTCCTCACTGTCTTCAATAGAGTGGTTTGTGGCTTTAAGATGAAGATGCACAGCACTCTGTGGTCCTGAACTCCAGTGTCTTCTGTGCTGATAAAGCCTCTTGTGCAGCCAATGGCATCGGAAGTGTTACAAGTCGCACCCTTTAACATTAATGGCATGAACCCAATCAAACGATACCCATTAAGAGACCCATTTGAATGACATTGAACTTAAAAAAACAAACCAATTTTTGGTTTTGGATAAAGAGGGCAGATATGTACTGGTTAAAGGAACTATTAATGGAAAGGTGTTTACTCTGCTGAATGTGTTTGCTCCACCAGGGGGCGATATCACCTTCTATACAGATATTATGGGCCTGATTGTCAACCACTCTGAGGGAACCCTAATCTGTGGCAGTGATTGGAATCTTCACAACCTACATTAGTCGTGTCGACCTCAAGAGGCACTGGAGGAACAATGGACAAGAAGTTCTGTAAATTAATGAAGCTAGGACTGAGTGACCTCTGGAGGGAGATGAACCCTTGAGCACGCCAATATACCCATTTTTCGAACCCACATACAATTTACTCCAGAATAGACTATTTCTTCATCTTCAATAAAGACAGATCTAAAATCACTGAAGCAGATATAGGCACAATAGACCTAAGTGATCATGCTCCTCTCTACATCTCTGAAGATTTGGAGAAAAGACGAAAAATCACACTGGGGAAACTTCCCCGCCCATCCCCTGGGATGCTTCCAAAGCGGTTCTGAGAGGACAAATTATAGCCATAGCCTCCGAAAAAAAGAAACAAAGGGAGAAAAAGCTAAAAGATAAACGAAAACTGCTGGAGGTAAAACCATGCCAAAAAGGGGGTGTCACAAGAAATGAAAAAGAGGAGAAATTAACTGACTTCACAGGAAATAGTTAAGAAAATGCTCTTTACAAAAAACATAGTGACGAATGAGAGTGGATTGAAATGTTCTATCATCGGATTAAATCATCCAACGGGCCGGGTCCGGCCCGCGGGCCGTATGTTTGACATGCCTGGTGTAGAGTGTGTGTAGAGAGTGTGTGTAGAGAGTGTGCGTGTAGAGTGTGTATGTAGAATGTGTATGTAGAGAGTGTGTGTAGAGTGTGTGTTGAAGTTCTGACCAGTTGTTGACACCAGACACAGAACGGCCCAGCGCGGATACAATCATTGCAGCTGTCGATCTGAGTTCTGGAACACACCTCCTCCTGCTCACACACACCTGAGGCACAAAACACACACAAAACACACACCTGAGGCACAAAACACACACCTGAGGCACAAAACACACACAAAACACACACCTGAGGCACAAAACGCACACCTGAGGCACAAAACACACGACAAAACACACACCTGAGCACAAACGCACACCTGAGGCACAAAACACACACCAAAAACACAACCTGAGGCACAAAACACCACCTGAGGCACAAAACACACACAAAACACACACCTGAGGCACAAAACACACCACCTGAGGCACAAAACAACACACCTGAGGCCTACAAACACACACCTAGGCACACAAACACACACACTGAGGACAAACACACACCTGAGCACAAAACAACAACACAAAACACACACCTGAGGCCACCAAAACACACACCACAAAACACACACCTGAGGACAAAACACACACCTGAGGCCAACAAAACACAACACAAAAACAAAACACACACCTGAGGCACAAAACACACACCTGAGGCACAAAACTGAGGCACACAAAACACACACCTGAGGCACAAAACACACACAAAACACACACCTGAGGCACAAAACGCACACAAAACACACACCTGAGGCACAAAACACACACAAAACACACACCTGCGGTACAAAACACACACATGAGGTACAAAACACACACCTGAGGCACAAAGCACAAGCAAAACACACACAAAAGGTCCTGAATCCCGGAGGACCTCGCTGGACCCCGGTCCTGGATCCCGGAGGACCTCGTCGGACCCAGAGCCGGTCCTGGATCCTGGAGGATCTCGCTGGACCCTGGTCCTGGATCCTGGAGGACCTCGCCGGACGCAGAGCTGGTCCTGGATCCTGGAGGACCTCGCTGTGGTACTCACCAGAGCTCAGGGCGAGCAGCAGCAGCAGAACGGTCCTCATGTTCTCGTGGAGCAGAGCGGCTCCTGGAACGTGAGCAGGTTTTACACATTTATATTTGATGTTGAATAAATGCTGAAGAGGAAATACAACAACTGAGAAGAAAATCAACTGGACTTGACATCAGAACACTGTGGAAAGTCCTGGAGCCAGTTCCTCCTACGTCATTATTTTACACCTTCTCACTATTATTTGTCATTCGTGTAAAACCTCGGGCTGTCACAAGTTCCAGGTTGCGGTGCCGACTCGCCGGGTCCGGCGGGACGAGCGGAGGAGAGGACATGACTACAACATCTGGCCCTCACGTTATACACTTGACACACACTCGACAAATCACGCATGGCGTCATTGAGAGGTCAGTGCAGACGGTCACCGCTTTGAAGGCCGAAGGAGACGGCAGAACAAGGTATTTGGATGAGTTTCTGGAGCTGAAAGTCGAGGTGAAGAAGACTATGAAGTACAAGATCCTGCAGAAACAGTCTCAGACTCGTGAGAGGGGACAACACTGGAGCCCCCATCACTATGGAGACAGCACAAGGACTTGGCCAGAAGAGTGGAGAAGCTGATGAGCCACGAGGCCTGATGATGCTTTCTTAACCACACTGAGGAGAGCTCCATGAGTGGGCGGCAGTAGCTCAGTGGAAGAGCTTCTACTACTGCTCTGTGATTGGACTTCTGTGTCTCGTTTCTTCATACCTCCAGGTCAAAGTGCTCATTATTCACAGGGAAATGCAACTGTTGGAGAAACAGCGCCACCAGGAGGTAAACCACTCTCACGTGTTCTGGGACTGTCCCATTGCTCAACTGTGGACAAAATGGGACTTTTTTTCGTTTTAATTTAATCTCTTTTATTGTTTCTTTTGTTTTCTCGTTGTCTATTTTTAATTTCTCTGTTCTGTGTCTGTTTCTGTGTCTGTTCTGTGTCTGTTCTATGTCTGTGCCTGTTGTGTCTGTTCTATGTCTGTTCTATGTCTGTTCTATGTCTGTGCCTGTTGTGTCTGTTCATGTGTCTGTTCTGTGTCTGTTCCCGTGTCTGTTCTATGTCTGTGCCTGTTGTGTCTGTTCATGTGTCTGTTCTGTGTCTGTTCTATGTCTGTTCTATGTCTGTGCCTGTTGTGTCTGTTCTGTGTCTGTGTATGTGTTTTGTTCTGTGTCTGTTCTGTGTCTGTTTGTGTCTGTCTGTGTCTTTTCATGTGTCTGTCTGTTCTGTTCTGTGTTCATGTTCTGTTCTGTGTCTGTGTCTGTCTGTGTCTGTTCTGTGTCTTTTCATGTGTGTTCTGTGTCTGTTCTGTGTCTGTTCTGTGGTCTTGTCTGTCTGTGTCTGTGTCTGTGTCTTTCATGTGTCTTTTCATGTGTCTGTTCATGTGTCTGTTCTGTGTCTGTTCTGTGTTCTGTGTCTGTATGTGTCTGTTCCCGTGTCTGTTCCCGTGTCTGTTTCCCGTGTCTGTTCCCGTGTCTGTTCTGTGTCTGTATGTGTCTGTTCCCGGTGTCTGTTCCCGTGTCTGTTCCGTGTCTGTTCGTGTTGTTCTGTGTCTGTAAGGCAAGGCAAGTTTATTTGTAAAGCACAATTCGTACACAAGGCAATTCAAAGTGCTTCACACAACAGGAAAAAATGCATTAAAATCACAAAGACATGACACAAAATAATAGATCAAGACATAAAAGAGAAGAGTGCAAAGAAAAGCATTTCAGTCATATGCACAGCCAAACAAAAACAGTTTTTAGTTTAGATTTGAACATTGCCAGAGTAGAACCTGTCTCACATCCTCAGGAAGACTGTTCCAGGTTTTAGCTGCATAAAACTGAAACGCAGATTCCCCATGTTTAGTCCTGACTCTGGGCACCAGCAGGAGGCCGGTCCCTGAGGTCCTCAGAGTCCGAGATGGTTCATATGGCACTAACATGTCCGAGATGTACTTTGGTGCTAGGCCATGGAGAGACTTGGCTGTATGTGCCTGTTCCTGTTCTGTGTCTGTTCTGTGTGTTCTGTGTCTGTGTCTGTGTTCTGTGTCTGTTCTGTTTCTGTGTCTGTTTCTGTGTCTGTTCTGTCTGTGTCTGTTCTGTCTGTGTTCTGTTCTTCTGTGTCTGTTCCTGTTCTGTTCTGTGTCTGTTCTTGTTCCTGTTCTGTTGTTCTGTCTGTTCTGTGTCTGTGTCTAAAATTGTTTGATGCGGTCATGAAACTGTGAATAAAGTGTTTAACTGTAAACACCTTCTTCTCTCTGTGCCATGTTCTCCTGCTGGTCTTCTTCTCTTCTGTGACATGTTCTCCTGCTGGTCTTCTTCTTTCTGCGACATGTTCTCCTGCTGGTCGTCTTCTCTCTGTGACACGTTCTCCTGCTGGTCTTCTTCTCTCTGTGACATGTTCTCCTGCTGGTCTTCTTCTCTCTCTGGTGATGTTCTCCTGCTGGTCTTGTCGTCTTCTCTCTGTGACACGTTCTCCTGCTGGTCTTCTTCTCTCTGTGACATGTTCTCCTGCTGGTCTTCTTCTCTCTCTGTGATGTTCTCCTGCTGGTCGTCTTCTCTCTGTGACATGTTCTCCTGCTGGTCTTCTTCTTCTCTCTGCGACATGTTTCCTCTGCTGGTCTTCTCTCTCTCTCTGTGATGTTCTCTCTGCTGGTCTTCTTCTCTCTGTGACATGTTCTCCTGCTGGTCTTCTTCTCTCTGCGACATGTTCTGCTGTCTTCTCTCTGTGATGTTCTCTGCTGGTCTTCTTCTCTCTGTGACATGTTCTCCTGCTGGTCTTCTCTCTCTCTGTGCTCCTGCTGTTCTCCTGCTGGTCTTCTTCTCTCTGCGACATGTTCTCCTCCTGGTTCTCGTGTCGTTGCACACCTGCTTTCAGCCTTTGAGAAGTCATAGTCATAAACCTGATCTAAACTTCCTCAAATGAACTGTGCCCGTAAACGGAAAGGCGTCTTCAGAAACACTTCGAAGAAACAGGAAGAACACAAGATCGAGATATAAAAATAAAAGGCACATTTGACCCACTCGGCAACATTTGATCAGAAAACGTCACATTTTCGGCGTGAACAGGGTCAATGGCTCTTTGGTTTTTCTAATTTCACTCGTTTTTATTCTGAAAGTTTGATTCCAAAAACAATGACAGACTTTTATAGTATTTGCATCATGAAACCACAAACGTTCAAGTCTTTCTTAGTGAAAGATTGTCCCAAAGTTTGTTCATTTGATTTTGTCCTTAGACACATGTCCCACAGTTACTTTTGTGCATTTTCAGGATGTAACTCTTATTTCAGTCTAACTCGAGTAAAAACATTGAATAGTTGACGTTTACCTTTGAGCCGACGAAGTCTCACTCGGAAAACTTGATCCAAATTTAAGTAGATTTTGGTAAAAGTGAGAGAAGGGAAGTGCATCTGCAGCCTGAGAGCTTAAAGCGGAGATGATATTTGAAGACGAGGAAGAGGAAGTGGTCTGAAACACAGGAAACACACACATAGGCACAGTGCGGGAGGAGGCGGCTGAAATGGAGAGGAGGAGGCGGCTGAAACTGAGAGAAGGTGCTGAAACGGAGAGGAGGTGCTGAAACGGAGAGGAGGTGCTGAAACGCAGAGGAGGTGCTGAAACGGAGAGGAGGTGCTGAAACGGAGAGGAGGTGCTAAACGAGAGGAGTGCTGAAACGCAGAGGAGGTGCTGAAACAGAGGAGGTGCTGAATGTAGAGGAGGCGACTGATCGTGGCCCCGTGTGGAGGAGTGACCGATGGTGGTCTTGTGATTATCTGGCTGAGAGGGTTCAGACCTATGAGGGGGATCAGACCTGAGCAGAACAGCAGTGGGGACAGGGCGTCTCCTTGGTGTATGCCACATCTGACGGACATGTGCAAGTGTTTTACCATTGGGCTCAAGGATTGTCTCCTGATGTTGTTGTCCATCTCAGCCACAGTGATCCACGTGTGGCATTGAGTCAGATGCTTTCTTGTAATCAATCATATACTGGTGTGTGTGTGTGTATATGTGTATATATATATATATATATATAATATGTATATGTATATGTATATATATAATATATATTTATATATATATATATATATATATATATATATATTATATTATATATATTATATATATATATATTATATATATTATAAATATATATTATTATAGTGCCTCCCAAGAAGGAAATCATGGGTTAGATTCCTGGGCGAACATTACATCACATGATCTCTCTGGGTGGAGTCTGCATGTTCTCCCCGTGTTACCGTGGGTTCTCTCCGGGGTCTCCGGCTTCCTCCCACCGTCCAAAGACATGCATGTGTGAGGTAAATTGGCAACTGTAAATTGGCCCTAGTGAATGAGTGTGAGAGTGAATGGTTGTCTGTGTGTCTATGTCTCTGTGTTGGCCCTGTGACGAGTTGGCCACTGTCCAGGGTGTACCCTGCCTAAGGCCCAAAGGCACTGGGATAGGCTCCTCACCCGCGACCCCTAACGGGAAAAAGCGGTAGAAAATGAATGAATGAATGATGAATAAATATATATTATATATAGGGATGGAGGGGAGGTATATATATATGTTATGTTTATTAGTCATATATATTGATATAGTAAAAGAAGAGAAGGATATTTAAAGTGTCATTAGGGGACTGACATAGGCTCAATAATCAGTCACGAAGAGGAGAGCAGGAGACACTAGGCGAGCACACACACACACATCACACACACCGGGCTCTTGTTTGTTTAGGGAAGTTATTAAACTCATGGATGCTAAATACCTCTTCAATATTGCTGTGTTCCTGGTGTGCAGTTCCTCTTTTAATTTGGATGATGTTTCAGATACATCATTAAATTCACTCAAAACATTGTTAGTATTTATAGAAAAGAGATTCAGTCCGTATCATATGGACATTGTTTTTGAAAAAAACAAAATGTTGTTGATCCATGTCTTGGGTTCCCACGTGGCAGGAGTTCTTGAGGCCCAAGTAACAGAGTTTCTTAAAGTTCAGGAGGGAAATGGGTCAAAAACGGTCTGCAGTGGCGGTTAGGGTGAAACGGTTGTCAGTCCACAGGACAGTCTCCCAAACATAGGTGATAGTTGGTTTGCCTCCGATTGGGGGTTGGCGGCGTTGGGGTTTCTCCTGCGGAGTTGGCATTTCTCTGTGAATAATGAGCAGCTTTGACCTGGAATTATGAAGAGGAACGGTGACAAAAAACACTTTGGCCGCACTCAAAACTGTAATCCAGAACAATGGGAGAGCTCCTCCCACTGGGATGTACTCACACTTTCCCACTCTTCATCTGTCAAACAAGATGATCTTCTCTTTCCATTTGTCATTTTTCATATAATTTGTATATTTTAAAGTAGAGTATTTGTCGGGCAGATTAAGAAATAGCAGCTGGAGGTATAGATTTAGATATTAGTTACCGCACTTGGAAAGTTCTGGTTTCTAAGCTGCCTGATAAACATCACTGCAGGTCGGAAGAGGGTTTTAATGGTCATGAAGTCAGATTTGTTTAAATGTCTTGGTGTGGTAGATAACTCGGCTTTATGGTTGTAAAAACCTATAAAAGTCCTGTATGTTTCTTCGGCAAGTGGAAAAGGATCTTTTCAACATTCTCAAAGCATTTTCATGGTGGATTCTCTTTTTACAATCTGGTGGGAAAAACCTTTAGACAGCTTTTGTAAGGAGTGGGGCCAGACCATTGAAAGTCTGCAGGGGTCAGTTCTAATTTGGTGGACAAAAGGCCTTGGTGCCATCAACGACCAGGTGGGTTTATAAGATTGTGAACCTCGTTTGTTTAGGGTTTGTATGTTTTTGAATCAGCTCCTTCGCGATGTTGTCAAGCACAGATTGGTTACCACAGGGATTCTTAACTTCCCTCCAAATGACCTCAAAGCGTCTGTCATCGGGTAGGGCCAGTAGGGAGCCGTGCATAACAGGAAACGGTCCCGGCACAGTACCATTAGCACTCGAATATGTTTTCCATTGAGCTTTCATATTCTGGGTCACAGGGGAGCGGGCAGGACAAACGGCTCTGAATTGAGGCTGAAAATAAAGCTCATTTTGTCAGACCAAGGATAAACCTTGTACTTCTCCTTTTCTTTTGATTAACTTCGTAAGAGTTTTAAATCAGATTTCAAGGTTTCTTTCCTTGTGACACAAATCTTGAGGTTGTTTTATTCTCACTCATCAAACAGCCGTGAGAGTCCTGGAACAGAGAGAGAAAATCTGGGGCAAAACATTCATGTGGGTTAAGGATAATTTCAGATGCTTTGTTAGGGACTTAAGTTGTTTGATCAGAGTCCTTTTTTTTCAAGATTCTTTTACAGTATGTAAAAAGAGGTATTTTAATTTTTTCTTCAAAAATGTAATTGATAGTTCTTTGATGGAGCGACCACAGCTAAATATTTAAGAGGATTACCAATTTACCACTTAATGGGCAAGTCTTTCGAAAGGACAGAGGGGGGCGCCGAGGGGAGAAGAGAGGGATTGTCAAATTTTTGTTTGCACATTTCCATTTGTATCCAGAGATTGGACGCAATTTCATGGGAAAGGAAATGGGTATTCACATTAGGTATGGATAGGTTCTGGTTTTTGGTTAAATATAGTAAGACATCACTCTGCAGGGCAGGCCGATTTGATGTTCCGTTCCATCAACTGAAATACCATAAATTGTTTAGGCGTTTGCCTAATAAATTGGGCCAATGTCGGTCCTTCCCCTCTTTATAGGTCTTAAGGACATGATGGCTTCTTTCACATCTCGGGCAGGATCTGAGCTTTTTTAAGGCCCCAGTTTGAGCATTTGCACTTTGAAGTTCCAACACTGGTATAGCATCAGCTGCCTAATTTAATATTCATAATCATTATAAGCAGAGAAGGTGGAGGGATGGTCCACAGGCAAAAGATAAAGTATGTTCGATCTTCTTTATCTACCTGAGATTTTAGCAAAAACTTTTGATAGGAAGGAATTTTAAAGCCTACCATTGTCGACTAAAGGAAAGATTTCCTTTTGTAAACAAAGATTGCCGGGTCCGGGACTCCTCCTTAACTCCCCCTTAACTCCCCTTACTCCTACTTAAATCCCCCTTAAACTGTCCCTAACTCCTCCTGTAACTCGCCCTTAACTCCTACTTAACCCTCCCTAACTCCTCCCACTCCTCCTTAAGTCCCTCCTTAACTCCCCCTACGTCCCACTTACTCCCCTTAACCTGTAACTCCCTTAACTCTCCCTAACTCCTCCTTAACTCCCCTTAACTCCCTGGCCTTAGACATGCGGTAGACTAAGGATTAACTACTTAAACTCTCAACTTACTCTTCTAACAGTCCTCCTTCGAACTACCGCACTGTAGGACATTCACTGTCACCTCACACCCCCCTATAACAATCCCTTAACGTCTACTTATAACTCCTCCCTTAACTCGGGCCAGTTAAATCCATAGGCTATACACTCCTCTTAACTCCCTTACGGTCCCAGCCTTAAGCTCCACTAACTCCTCTTAACTCCTCCTTAACTCCCCCTAACTCCTCCTTAACTCCTACTTAACCCCCTTAACTCCCACTTAACTCCCCCTTAACTCCTCCTTAACTCCCCCTTAACTCCCACTTAACTCCTCCTTAACTCCCCCTTAACTCCCCTTAACTCCCCCTTAACTCCTTCCTTAACTCCTCCTTAACTCCCCTTAACTCCTCCTTAACTCCCACTTAACTCCCACTTACTTAACTCCCCCCCCCTTAACTCCCCCTTAACTCCTCCTTAACTCCCCCTTAACTCCTACTTAACTCCCCCTTACTCCCCCTTAACTCCTACTTAACTCTCCTTATCTCCCCCTTAACTCCCCTTAACTCCTACTTAACTCCCCTTAACTCCTACTTAACTCCTACTTAACTCCTCCTTAACTCCCCCTTAAACTCCCCCTTAACTCCTACTTAACTCCTCCTTAACTCCTACTTAACTCCCCCTTAAACTCCTACTTAACTCCCCTTAACCCTACTTAACTCCCCTTAAACTCCCCTTAACTCCCCCTTAACTCCTCCTTAACCCCCCTTAACTCCTCCTTAACTCCTCCTTAACTCCCTTAAACTCCCCCTTAACTCCTACTTAACCCCCTTAACTCCTCCTTAACTCCCCTTAACTCCCCCTTAACTCCTACTAACTCCCCCTTAACTCCTACTTAACTCCCCTTAACTCCTACTTAACTCCCCCTTAACTCCTACTTAACTCCTCCTTAACTCCCTAACCCCCTTAAACTCCTCCTTAACTCCCCCTTAACTCCTCCTTAACTCCTCCTTAACTCCCCTTAACTCCTCCTTAACTCCCCTTAACTCCCCTTAACTCCTCCTTAACTCCTCCTTAACTCCCCCTTAACTCCCTTAACTCCCCCTTAACTCCTCTTAACTCCCCCTTAACTCCCTCCTTAAACTCCTACTTAACTCCCCTTAACTTCCTACTTAACTCCCCCTTAACTCCTACTTAACTCCCCTTAACTCCTACTTAACTCCTCCTTAACTCCTCCTCCTTAACTCCCCCTTAACTCCCCCTTAACTCCTCCTTAACTCCTCCTTAACTCCCCCTTAACTCCTACTTAACTCCCCCTTAACTCCTACTTAACTCCCCCTTAACTCCTACTTAACTCCTCCTTAACTCCTCCTTAACTCCTCCTTAACTCTCCTTAACTCCCCCTTAACTCCTCCTTAACTCCTCCTTAACTCCCCCTTAACTCTTAACTCTTAACCTTAACTCCCCTTAACTCCTACTTAACTCTTAACTCCCTTAACTCCTCCTTACTTAACTCCCCCTTAACTCCTCTTAACTCCCTTAACTCTCCCCTTAACTCCTCCTTAACTCCCCTTAACTCCTACTTAACTCCTCCTTAACTCCCCCTTAACTCCCCCTTAACTCCTACTTAACTCCCCTTAACTCCTCCTTAACTCCCCTTAAACTCCCCCTTAACTCCTACTTAACTCCTACTTAACTCCCCTTAACTCCTACTTAACTCCCCTAACTCCTACTTAACTCCCCCTTAACTCTACTTAACTCCTCCTTAACTCTCCTTAACTCCTCCAATCCTCCTTAACTCCCCCTTAACTCCTCCTTAACTCCCCCTAAACTCCTCCTTAACTCCTTAACTTAACTCCTCTTAACTCCCCCTTAACTCCTACTTAACTCCCCTTAACTCCTCCTTAACTCCCCTCTTAACTCCCCCTAACTCCTACTTAACTCCCCTTTAACCCCTTAACTCCTACTTAACTCCCCCTAACTCCTACTTAACTCCCCCTTAACTCCTACTTAACTCCTCCCTTAACTCCTCCTTAACTCCTCCTTAACTCCTCCTTAACTCCCCTTAACTCCTCCTTAACTCCCCCTTAACTCCTACTTAACTCCCCTTAACTCCTACTTAACTCCCCCTTAACTCCTCCTTAACTCCTCCTTAACTCCTCCTTAACTCCTCCTTAACTCCCCTTAACTCCTACTTAACTCCCCTTAACTCCTACTTAACTCCCCCTTAACTCCTCCTTAAACTCCTCCTTAACTCCCCTTAACTCCTAACTTAACTCCCCCTTAACTCCTACTTAACTCCTTTAACTCCTCCTTAACTCCTCCTTAACTCCCCCTTAACTCCTCCCTTAACTCCCCCTTAACTCCTCCTTAACTCCTCCTTAACTCCCCCTTAACTCCTTACTTAACTCCCCCTTAACTCCTCCTTAACTCCCCCTTAACTCCCCCTTAACTCCTACTTAACTCCCCCTAAACTCCTACTAACTACTTAACTCCCCTTAACTCCACTTAACTCCCCCTTAACTCCTACTTAACTCCCCCTTAACTCCTACTTAACTCCTCCTTACTCCTCCTCCTCCTTAAACTCCCCTTAACTCCCCCTTTAACTCCTCCTTAACTCCTCCTTAACTCCCCCTTAACTCCTCCTTAACTCCTCTTTCAAACCATCTCTTCTTCCTGCTCAGAACCTTCTCCTCACTGTCTTCAATAGAGTGGTTTGTGGCTTTGAGATGAAGATGCACGACGCTCTGCGGTCCTGAACTCGAGTGTCGTCTGTGCTGATACAGCCTCTTGTGAAGTGTTTCTTGTAAATAGAATAGTTTTGTTCATACTTTTGATTCGATTGTGTTCAATATGCCGTTTAAAAGATGCTACTCGTAACTTGTTTGATGCCACTGGTTGATTGATTGTGCTAATTTAAACTCTCTGGTTGAACAAAACACACAAACACAAGAACTTACATCAAATCGAAACAAAAGAGAGATAAATTGGAAAAACAAAAAAGGTTCATGTCTAAAACATGCATTGAACCCAAAAACTGATCGAGTAAAAGATCAAGACAATTGGATCAAGATCAAGTCCCTTCGGAATGAGGGGCCCCCGATCATCTCCCAGCCTGCCCCTGGTTCTCTGAAAGAACTGGATATTCCCCTAATCTAATCCAAATGAGGCACTCCCACACCAGTGACCTTTGACCCTGCATCTGAACCAGAAACAGGTCAAATCTTTATTTGGACGTACAGTCCTTTTACATTTAAGATACACAAACAAAAGTCATCACATCCAGCTCCGATTGTGAACACAAACGAGACAAACTCCGATGGGAAACTCCTTTGTGCTCTTCAAATCTGGGATTCAGATTCAAATTCTCAAAATCACTTTCACAAACTTTACTTCAACAGGAACGAGGGATTACACCGACATGTTTCAAAAGGAACGATAAATATTGTCACAACATCACAATTTAGGGCACTTTCACACATGTTAGCACGCCCCCTAGAGCGGCCCCACTGCACTACATTTAGTTGTTTCCTCCACTTTTGGGTTGGTCTATTTCACTTTTATTCAGGAACGCCCGGCCCTGACGGCCCTGACGGCCCTGACGGCCCTGACGGCCCTGACGGCCCTGACGGCCCTGACGGCCCTGACGGCCCCGGTCGTCGCTCTAACGAGTGTGAAAACTGCCTTAAAGAAAGTCAAATACATTCAGTTTGTCAACACTGAACACTGGAGGTTTAAGGTGGTTTAGGACAGACTGGAGGTTTAAGTGGACTGGAGGAAGGGACTGGAGGTTTAAGGTGGACTGTTTAGGACAGACTGGAGGTTTAAGGTGGACTGGAGGTTTAAGGTGGACTGTTTAGGACAGACTGGAGGTTTAAGTGGACTGGAGTTTAAGGTGGACTGTGACTGTTTAGGACAGACTGGAGGTTTTAAGGTGGACTGTTTAGGACAGACTGGAGGTTTAAGGTGGACTGTTTAGGACAGACTGGAGGTTAAGGACTGTTTGGACTGGAGGTTTAAGGTGGACTGGAGGTTTAAGGTGGACTGTTTAGGACAGACTGGAGGTTTAAGGTGGACTGGAGGTTTAAGGTGGACTGGAGGTTTAAGGTGGACTGTTTAGGACAGACTGGAGGTTTAAGGTGGACTGGAGGTTTAAGGTGGACGGTGGTTTAAGGACTTTTGGAAGGTGGACTGTTTAAGGTGGACTGGTTTTAAGGTGGACTGGAGTTTAAGGTGGACTGGAGGTTTAAGGTGGACTGTTTAAGGTGGACTGAGGTTCATGTGGCCTGTTTTAAGAGTTTAAGTGGACTGGAGGTTTAAGGTGGACTGTTTAAGGTGGACTGTTTAAGGTGGACTGGAGGTTCATGTGTCTTATTTAAGGTGGACTGGAGGTTTAAGGTGGACGGAGAGAATGGCATCAGTTCTGTGGAAACACAAATATTGTAAATCAACAAGTGACATGACGGAAGCACAACTACAGAGGAGACAGAGAAGGATCGTACCGGGTGGAGTTTTCTGTGACGAGCACTGGCTCCACCCCCAGACACACTGGCCACACCCCCTCTCACAGAAGTTTGCTGACGGCCCGCTCTGATTGGCTTAGCTTTAGGACATATAATCAATAAGACATTAGGGTTAGATGTGACGCATGCTAATCCGTCACTGATTCATGAGTAAAAGGGTTAAGGTTCAGGGTCAGAGGTCAGAGAGAGAGGAGAGGAAGATAAAGTGCAGGTAAGGTTCATTTAGTGTTTTGTACCGATCTGAGCGTAGTGGCATCTCTGCCTCATGACGTCTTTGATGCGCTCCACTTCCTGTCTGCAGCGCTCCACTTCCTGTCTGTAGCTCTTCTTGTCGCGGACGGCGTTCATTTTGGCCTGGTTCAGGGCCTTCTGCAGCAGCTGCACTCGCTCCGACGCCGCGCGCAGACGCTTCTCCAGCTTCGGCAGCTCACACCTCAGGTCTGCGTTGTCCCGGACCAACTGTCCACAACAAATAACTCTTAATAGAAACATGAACAAAAACAACCCTCAGGTGCTCCACAGGGGCTTGTTTTTGGATCTTTAACCCATTTCCTCTGCTTGGAAAAAGTAGGTTCATTTTCATAGTTTTAGCATTCAGAACACCCACACGCTCTCTCCAGCTTCAGGCAACACGAGAACCGGACGGCACTCAGTTTGGTTTGTTAAGTTACTTTTCAGGACTGGACCTCAGTGAGCTGATGAGACTTGGATTCTAACCAGTTTTACCTGTTTGTGGACCTTGCTGAGCTGATCCAAGTTGTTCTCTAAAAAAATGATTCTTTGTTTTTGAGCCAAACTTCCACCAGCTTCATCTGTGTCATTTTCCTGGATCTGAAACACAAATATATCACCTGGTTTAGGCCTGGTTTAGGCCTGGTTCAGTCCTGGTTTAGGCCTGGTTCAGTCTTGGGTCAGTCTTGGGTCAGTCCTGGTTCAGGCCTGGTTTAGACCTGGTTTAGACCTGGTTTAGGCCTGGTTTAAACCTGGTTCAGGCCTGGTTTAGACCTGGTTTAGACCTGGTTTAGGCCTGGTTTAAACCTGGTTCAGGCCTGGTTTTAGACCTGGTTAGACTGGTTTAGGCCTGGTTTAAACCTGGTTTAGGCCTGGTTTAGACATGGTTTAGTCGTGTTTTAGTCCTGGTTTAGACCTAGTTCTTACACTGTGGATCCTGGAGCTGAAATCGCTCACAAACTGTTTGCGGAGATTCATCAGAGTCTGAAGCTCTTTGGCCTAAAAAAGAAAGTGAGACAGGAACACGTCAGTCACATCAGAACGTTTCTCTGTTGTCCATTCTATTCTTAGTATAATAAATACTTCATTAGAAAGTGGTTCTGTTCCACAGTCCTTCAAACATGCAGTCATTAAACCGCTTCTGAAAAAGCCTCATCTTGATCCTGACCTGTTGATAAACTACAGACCTATTTCAAATCTCCCTTTGTCTCTAAATCTGGAATGTGATGTGGGTGCCAGAGGCCCCGCCCTCAGCTGCTTTAAATCCTACCTATCGGATAGGTCCCAGTTGGTTCATGTAAACCAGAGCTCCTCACCCTGTTCTAAAGTAAACTACGGTGTGCCACAGGGGTCAGTTCTCGGTCCAGTTCTGTTTCCTCTTTACATGCTGCCGTTAGGTCACATGATCAGAAAGCATGGCCTTAACTTCCACTGCTCTGCAGATGACACACAGCTGTATTTATCAATGAAACCCGATCAGACCGATCAAGCAGACAGACTTAGTACTTGTGTGAAGGATATAAAAACCTGGATGACACTTAATTATCTGCTTCTTAACCCTGAAAAAGACCGAGGTCATCGTACTAGGCCCTAACATCTCCGAGACGCTTTATCTGAGCAGATAGTCACACTGGACAACGTCAGTGTAGCCTCCAGCTCCACTGTAAGAAACCTTGGGGTCTTATTTTGACCAAGAGCTCTCATTCAAAGCACACATAAATCAAGCCTGTAAAACAGACCATTTCCATCTGCGTAATATAGATAAAATCAGAAAAAAATAAATCTTAAAGCGATACTGAAAAACGTACACATGCGTTTGTAACTAGATTAGACTACTGTTACTCCAGCTCATTGTCTCTTCACTTTCTCCAGTGTTTAATCTGTTTTCAACAGTCGACCTTCGAGACAAATGCTGTTGGTATTTTGGGCGTTATAAATTAAACTGAATTCCATGTTTACAGACATTTTAGAAATGGTTTGGAATAGGTTTTCCTGGAGCACATGTAAACTGAGTGGCTGAAGTTTCCCAGTGTGGCCTGAGGGGGGCAGCAGTGGGACTTACCACAGTGTCTTCCAGCCCCTTTAGGTCCTCTTTGGCCTGGTCCGTCCTCTCCCTTTCCGACCTGAAACAGACCAGAGCTTAGTCCTGGTTTAGTCCGGGTTTAGTCCGGGTTTAGTCCTGGTTTAGTCCTGGTTTAGTCTGGGTCCTGGTTTAGTCCTGGTTTAGTCCAGATTTAGTCCTGGTTTAGGCTGGGTTTAGTCCTAGTTTGGTCCAAGTTTAGTCCGGGTTTAGTCTGGGTTTAGTCCGGGTTTAGTCCTGGTTTAGTCCAGGTTTTAGTCCAGGTTTAGTCCGGGTTTAGTCCTAGTTTGGTCCAAGTTTAGTCCGGGTTTTAGACTGGGTTTAGTCCGGGTTTAGTGTTCATTTAGTCCTGGTTTAGTCCTGGTTTAGTCCAGGTTTAGTCCAGGTTTAGGCTGGGGTTTAGTCCTAGTTTGGTCCAAGTTTAGTCCGGGTTTAGACTGGGTTTAGTCCGGGTTTAGTCCGGGTTTAGTGTTCATTTAGTCCTGGTTTAGTCCTGGTTTAGTCCAGGTTTAGTCCTGGTTTAGGCTGGTTTTAGTCCTAGTTTGGTCCAAGTTTAGTCCGGGTTTAGTCCGGGTTTAGTCCGGGTTTAGGCCTGAGGCGGGGTCACAGAGCAGGGGGCGGGGTTAGTGTCTGACCAATCAGAACAATGCAAGAGGAAAGAGCAGGGAGACGTATTTGAGGAAATAAATGAATGAATGGGGAGATACTCACTGCAGGTCACGGAGCCTTTGGTCCTTGATCTGGTCTTGGACTCGGATCTGGTCCAGGTCTGAAGTGAGTCTATGGATCTCGACCTGCTGCTGCTCCGTCACGCTGTCACAGGTGATCATTATGAATATCATTAATCATCAGCATTACATAAAGTCAGTTTTTCATACTTAGCGGAATCTAAAGGAAAAAGTAAAACTGAAAGATTAAAAACTAAATGAAAAACATAAATGATAAATAAAAGTGATGAACGTACATTTAAACAGAACCAAGTCCATCTGAAACCAAAGACACAACAAATGGAGTCAAAAAGAACACGAAGAACACTCATAAATCTGATCACACAAAAGAACTCACTCTCGGAGCAGGTCCAAGTCCCGGTTCTGGGCCTGGATCTGGTCTCTGAGTCTGGAGACCTGTCTCTGATGGACCTCTCTGTGATTCTCCATCTGCTCCTCCAGGGTGCGCTAGAGACCCCAAAGAGAGCAGGTTTAAACAAAGATTAGGCCAAGGTTTAGACCTGGACCCTAGGTTTTAGGGAGACGACGTTCACACAGTTTAAAAACGTAGAGATGAGACTTCCCGGTTTGACGTCAGAGTGAGTCGCTCGTTACGCCACTGCCAACGTTTTTTCTTAAAAAGTACCGTTTTTACGATTTTTTTTCAGAGATCATCCCTGAGCTCCTTGAAGGCTCAGGAGTTGAAGTCCCTCCCATCACAATCGAAAGAGCACATCGCCTGGGCAAACCAAGACCAGCAGCTGATAAACCACGAGGCCTGATTATGAGGTTTCTCAACGACCGTGTGAAGGAACGCGTCTTGAAGCTGCAAGGGTTAAAGAGACCTCCATTACAAAGGCAAAAGGAGCTCTCTTCTTCGCGCCAGAAGTTCCACCACATCTGTGAGGAGCTCAGGAAGAGAAAACTGAAGACATGGATTCTCTTTCCCCGCGACTCTTCTGGTGATGTTTGAAGGTAAAACACACATGCTCAGAAACACCAGGAGAAGCAGAGGTGCTCTTAAAGAAGACCACCAGCGTGGGGCATGTGAGTTCGGGTTGTGCTAATGTGCCACATGTGGCAGAGTGGTTAGCCTTACTCTCAGTGATAAGGTTGTGGTTTGTACCTTCATATCCACAGTGTCCTTCAGAACCTTCTCTTTGTCCATCGCCGACAGCTCCACTAGACGACCTTCAAACAGAGTTAGGCCCATTTAGTTTTAACTTTAATCAGTCCTGGTCTAGGCCTAAATTAGGCCTTGTTTAGACCTGGATCAGTACTGACTTCGGCTCGGTTAAGTCCTGGTTTAGTCCCGGTCTCACCTTGAGCCTGGGCTCGGTGCAGTTCTTCTGTCAGAGAGTCCTGGTTTTCCTCCAGGGTTCGGTTCCTCTGGTCCAGTCTCTGAAGGTCCTCACCCTGGTTCCGAGTCTTTGTCTGGAGCTGGACCAGGATCAGAGAGTTGGACCAGGTTTAGTTTCAGACCTGACACAACCTAAAAGAACAATCTTACCTGTTGGACCTGGGCCTGGCTCAGGACCAGGTCTCGCTCCAGGGTCTGAGCTCGGTTCTGCTCTGCTCCAGAAGGTTCTGCTCCAGGGTTTTGGTCCGGTTCAAGACGGACTTCACCTCAGACCTCATTTTACTGATGAAGAGTCGAGCCGCCGTGAAGTCCTCCTCCAGACCAGAACCTGGACTACAGCTTAGTCCGGCTCCAGAGCAGGTCTAAGGCAAAAGACTAGAGTTAAAAAGTTAAAGTGTCTGGGGAGGATGTGTCTGGGGAGAGGGAAGTACCAGCACTGAGCCCAGCTCGGTCAGGTCTCTGAGAAGCAGGTTCAGGACTTCGTTGGACCTTTTCTTCTGATGAGAGCTCAAGTCCTGGACTGAAGACAGCTCCTTCTGTACGGACTCGAGCAGAACCTGCAGAGATTCAGAGTTCAGACCCGTTTCAGTCCAGTCGTAGTCCTGGTTCAGTTCCTGTTATAGTCCTGCAATAGTCCTGGTTCAGTTTCTGTTTTAGTCCTGTTCCAGTCCTGATTCAGTTCCTGTTATAGTCCTGTTTTAGTCCTGTTTTAGTCCTGGTTCAGTTCCTGTTTTAGTCCTGGTTCAGTCAGTTCCTGTTTTAGTCCTGGTTCAGTTCCTGTTTTAGTCCCGTTTTAGTCCCGTTGTAGTCCTGTTGTAGTCCCGTTGTAGTCCCGTTGTAGTCCCGTTGTAGTCCCGTTGCAGTCCTGGTTCAGTTCCTGTTTTAGTCCTGTTGTAGTCCTGTTTTAGTCCTGGATCAGTTCTTGTTATAGTCCTGTTTTAGTCCTGGTTCAGTTCCTGTGATAGTCCTGTTATAGCCCGGTTTTAGTTCTGCTTTAGTCCTGGTTCAGTTCCTGTTTTAGTCCTGGTTCAGTTCTTTTTATAGTCCTGTTTTAGTCCTGGTTATAGTCCTGTTATAGTCTTGTTATAGTCTTGTTATAGTCCTGTTACAGTCCTGTTTTAGTCCTGTTTTAGTCCTGGTTATAGTCCTGTTATAGTCCTGTTTTAGTCCTGTTTTAGTCCTGGTTTAGGTTATAGTCCTGTTATAGTCCTGTTTTAGTTCTGCTTTAGTCCTGGTTCAGTTCCTGTTTTAGTCCTGGTTCAGTTCTTTTTATAGTCCTGTTTTAGTCCTGGTTATAGTCCTGTTATAGTCCTGTTTTAGTCCTGGTTCAGTTCCTGTACTCACGCTCTTTTGCTGCAGTTCCTGGTGGACCTGGTGTAGATCTCGGGTTCGGTTCTGGGACTCTGTGGACTTCTGGTCGTAGTTCAGGGCTAGTTCTTCTAACGCCTGCAGAACCTCCTTCACCTCCTCTTTGGCCTCGTCACACTGAGTCTGAGAGCGCGACAGCTCCCCCTGCAGGCGCTCCAGGTCAGCGCGCAGGGACAGGATCATCTGCAAAGGAAACAAGACGTCAGAGAGCGCCTCCCTCAGGCACGCTGGACAAAGGTCATGACCATCATCGACATGAAGAGCGGACCCTCATGAAGAGCGGACCCTCATGCAGAGCGGACCCTCAGCTCACGCAAGAATGAGAGCCATCCATAATCTGGTACGATCAATTGAGCGCAACCGGGATTATGGGAAAATCGCTACCGAAATGCCAAAGATGGGAAAAAAAGCGAGAACCTTCACCACTGAGGCACCATGGCAACGCCCCATAGCAACGCCCCATGGCAACGCCCCATGGCAACGCCTGTTGGCAGCATCAACCTGTACAGATGCCAGAACTGAGGGAGGGCGCGAATGCTGCTCACCAACAAGGGCACCACAAGACACAACAAGGGTTCTGCCCAACAAGGGCAGAAGAGGGTGCAGAAGAGGGTTCAGAAGAGGATGCAGAAGAAGGTACAGAAGAGGATGCAGAAGAAGGTACAGAAGAGGATGCAGAAGAAGGTGCAGAAGAGGGTTCAGAAGAAGGTGCAGAAGAGTGTGCAGAAGAAGGTGCAGAAGAGGGTGGAGGGGGAAGAACACGGAGCGAAGCAGGACGAGCCGCACGCGAGAAGATGAAGAACACGGAGGATGAAGGGGGAATCATCCAGGGTTTGACTCTATTGGTATTACTACTCGAACTGAGCATGTGCGAAGGGAACATTCAGTGCTTCAGCGCCGCCCTTCTGGCGGTTAGCAAGGATGATATAGAAGCAGCTAAATTAAAGTGCCACCTACAGGTCAGTTTAAGTAATGACTCACCTGGTCCTGGTCCAGAACCTGCTGCTTCAGTTCCTCCTGCGCCTGACTCTGAAGGTTTAGATCATCGTCCTGGAACAAACACACCCGGTTCAGACCTGGTTCAGACCTGGTTCAGGCCCGTTTTAGACCTGGTTTGGACCCGGTTCAGACCTGGTTTAGCCCTGGTTCAGACCTGGTTTAGACCCGGTTCAGACCTGGTTCAGACCTGGTTCAGACCCGGTTTCACCCGGTTCGGTTCAGACCGGTTCAGACCCGGTTCAGACTCAGGTTCAGACCTGGTTTAGACCTGGTTCAGTACCTTGTCGTCCAGCTGCTTGTACAGGTCTGTGATGAGGCTCTCGTACTGAGCTCGCTCCTCATTGGTCACAGGCACAGGGGGCGGAGTCTCCGTCACAACTGTGGGCCAATCAGATGCCAGTTTCTTGTCTCTGTGAGTCTGCTGCTCCAAAGGCACCGCCTCCCCTATGGCACAAGGGTTAGACTCAGCACGCTTGGCACAGGGGTTAGAACTCGGCACACGTGGCACAGGGGTTAGACTCGGCACACGTGGCACAGGGGTTGGACTCGGCACACGTGGCACAGGGGTTGGACTCGGCACACGTGGCACAGGGGTTTAGACTCGGAAGCACTTGGCACAGGGGTTAGACTCTGCACACACCGTGGCACAGGGGTTAGACTTTGCACACGTGGCACAGGGGTTAATACTCGGAACACGTGGCACAGGTGTTAGACTCGGAACACGTGGCACAGGGGTTAGACTCGGAACACGACTCTGAGGCACAGGGGTTAGACTCTGCACACGAGGCACAGGGGTTAGACTCTGCACACGAGGCACAGGGGTTAGACTCTGCACAGGGGTTAGACTCTGCGCACGAGCACAGGGGTTAGACTCTGTTGAGCTCTGCGTTCAACACCATCCTCCCTGCTCTGCTCCAGGACAAGCTCTCCCAGCTCAACGTGCCTGACTCCACCTGCAGGTGGATCACTGACTTCCTGACGGATCGGAGGCAGTGCGTGCGGCTGGGGAAGAATGTCTCAGACACTCGGACTATCAGCACAGGAGCTCCACAGGGCTGTGTACTTTCTCCTCTGCTCTTCTCCCTGTACACAAACTGCTGCACCTCCAGCCACGACTCCGTAAAACTGATAAGTTTGTGGACGACACCACCCTCATCGGGCTCATCTCGGACTTGGATGAGTCTGTCTACAGGAGGGAGGTGGTCCGGCTGGTGTCCTGGTGCAGTGGTTACAACCTGGAGTTTGATGCCCAGAAGACAGTCGAGATGATCGTGGACTTCAGGAAAGTCACAGCCCCCCAGCCCCCCCTCACCATGACAGACTCCCCATCACCACCGTGGACTCCTTCCGCTTCCTCGGCCGGCACCACCATCACCCAGAACCTCAAGTGGGAGCCCTCCATCAGCTCCTCATCAAGAAGGCCCAGCAGAGGATGTACTTCCTGCGGCAGCTGAGGAAAGCCAAGCTTCCAGTGCAGATGATGGTGCAGTTCTACACGGCATCATTGAGTCCATCCTCACCTCCTCCATCACCGTGTGGTACTACAGCGCCCTCTGCTGGAGCCACAGCCAGGGGGACTAAACAGAGACTACAGCGCATTTGGCGTTCTGCTGAGAAGGTGATGCGGCTGCAGACTTCCATCTCTGCAGGACCTGTACGTCTCCAGGGCTCTGGGACGAGCAGGTCGGATCACAGCTGACCCTTCTCACCTGGACATGGTCTATTTGAACCACTCCCCTCAGGCAGGAGGCTACGGTGCATCCGGACCAGAACCTCCCGCCACAAGAACAGTTTCTTTCCCTCTGCAGTTGGACTCATGAACACTTCAAAACACCTGTCACTTTAACTGCAACTATTCATCACTCACTGCACTGTCACTTTCTGCACTCACAACTTTAAATTTAACTGTAATCTTGTGTACATAGTAATGCCTATTTTTTTCTTTTATACTATAGTAATTTTAAATTGTTTCTTAATGCATGCCCTTTGGATTGAATATGTGTTGTTTTTTTTATTGTTGATCAGTGTTTTATGTTGCACCTTAAGGCCGAGACAAGTTCCTATGTTTGTGAATGTTTCAGCTCTTACTGGCTCGGGCCAATGATCTTAATAATGTTTTAGTGAAATGAGTCCAGTCTGTCAGATGTACTTCAAGGTTTATGAGTTAGACAGAGCACATATGCACCTTTCCTCCAGCGCTGCAGCTCCCCCTCCAGGCGATGGTTGGACACCGTTAAACTCCTAGTTTTTTCCTTTTCTTTCTCGTATTTCCGCCTCCACTCGTCCGCTGTCAGCTCCACGTTCACGCTCACCGTGTTCTTTATTGTCTTGGCCCTGAAAAAGACCCCGTTTAAACTTGGGTTAGTCCTGGTTTGGTTCTGGTCTAGACCTGGTTTAGTCCTGGTCTTGACCCACCTCTGTCCGAACATTAGCGTGGACCTGGTCTCAGGTTCATTGTAGGACGAAGGCGAGCAGCAGACGATGATGGTGGTTCGACAGTTTCCTCCGAGAGAGTCCTGCAGGATCCGCGTCATTTTACTGTCTCTGTATGGGACATGAGCTTTCTGTGGAGTAAAACACAGCCGCTAGCATACGAACACGCAGGATCTGTGTCATGAGCTTTCTGTGGAGGAAAAACAGCCGCTAGCATACGAACACGCAGGATCTGTGTCATGAGCTTTCTGTGGAGGAAAACACAGCCGCTAGCATAAGAACCGCAGGAGTCATGAGCTTTCTGTAGCCGCTAGCATAAGAACACGCAGGATCTGTGTCATGAGCTTTCTGTGGAGTAAAACACAGCCGCTAGCATACGAACACGCAGGATCTGTGTCATGAGCTTTCTGTGGAGTAAAACACAGCCGCTAGCATACGAACACGCGGGATCTGTGTCATGAGCTTTCTGTGGAGGAAAACACAGCCGCTAGCATACGCAACGCAGGATCTGTGTCATGAGCTTTCTGTGGAGGAAAACACAGCCGCTAGCATACGAAACACGCAGGATCTGTGTCATGAGCTTTCTGTGGAGGAAAACACAGCCGCTAGCATACGAACACGCAGGATCTGTGTCATGAGCTTTCTGTGGAGGAAAAACACAGCCGCTGGCATACGTACACCGCTAGCATACGCACACGCAGGATCTGTGTCATTTTACTGTCTCTATATACGGGACATGAGCGTTCTGTGGAGGAAAAGGGTGAGATTTAGTTTTTAACAGAAGAGTTTGTGCGCTTGTTGAGGGAAAGTGGTCTGTGCTTTTTCTCTGAACTGAATTTAACAAAAGTTTGCTAATCATATAATCATGTAAAAACATAGTTCAATCATATTAAACAGTGCGTCTGTACCTTTCCCTCGGACAGAGCGGAGATCACGTTGCCCCAGCGCAGACAGAGACTTGTTGATGTTTTTGGCTTCGTCCAAAACGGATCCTTCAGCTCCGGTTTTACTCACCTATGACACAAAAGAAAACCGGAACCTGGACTCAGACCTGGACAAGGACCTGGACTAGTGTCTGGACAAGGACCTGGACTAGGTCAGACCCGGTTTTGACCCGGTTACCTTCTCGCTTCCAGCCAGATCCACCAGGTAGAGTTTTCCAGAGACTTTCGTTTCCGTTTCTACGTTTTCTTGTTTGATGTTGATGAGAAAAATACTGTGACTCCTGGAACTGTGCTCGTTCATGTCTGCAACAGAACAAGACCTGGTTTAGTCTTGTTTAGTTTTAGTCTTGGTCTTGGTTTAGTCCTGTTTAGTTGTGGGTTAGTCCTGGTTTAGTCCTGTTTAGTTGTGGGTTAGTCCTGTTTGGTCCTGGTTTAGTCCTGTTTAGACATAGTTAGACCTGGTTTAGTCCTGTTTAGTTCTTGGTTAGTCCTGGTTCAGTCCTGTCTGTTTTAGTCCTGGTCAGACTCACTGGTCACTGCTACGTGGCGATTGCTTTTTCCTTCATCGATGACGTCCATCACTTCTTCTGGACTCGTCACAAAGCGCTCGGTGCAGCCCTGAGGTCAGAGGTCACAGGATCAGAGGTCACAGGGTCAGGAGCTATTAACTTTAGCCATTAACAATAACCGTCAACATTAGCGGTTGACATTAGTCGTTAACATTAACCATTAACATTAGCCCGGTAACATTGGCCCTGGTAACATTAGCCCGGTAACATTAGCCTGGTAGCATTAGCCCGGTAACATTAGCCGGTAACATTAGCCCATTAGGTAACATTAGCATTAGCCCGGTAACATTAGCCTGGTAACATTAGCATGGTAAACATTAGCCGTTAACATTAGCCCTGTAAACATTAGCCGGTAACATTAGCCCGGTAACATTAGCCTGGTAACATTAGCCATTGGTAACATTAGCCTGGTAACATTAGCCATATATAAAGAGATAAAAAATATCAATTTTAAAACTTGGACTGGCTTTATTTATTTGTTTGTGATGAACGTTGGGTTTGATGTAACTCCAGAACAAAGTGTAACGGTCAGAGATGTAGTCTGAGAAAGTCTCTGGACCAGACCGAGGTTTTTACCTTGACGAAGGGAACTCGGTCCAGTCGAGGTTTTTACCTTGACGAAGGGAACTCGGTCTAGACGAGGTTTTTTACCTTGACGAAGGGAATCGGTCTAGACCGAGGTTTTACCTTGACGAAGGGAACTCGGTTCTTGTCTTCGTGCACAGACAGGTTTGTCTTGGTTACTGAGGAACAGAGTCAAAGAGTTTTACACATTTAAATGTCAGTGGTCATTCAACATCAGAGGTCATGCAGGGTCAGAGGTCATGCAAGGCCACAGGTCATGTAAGGTCACAGGTTATGTGAGGTCACAGGTTATGTGAGGCATGTGAGGTCAGTGGTCATGTGAGGTCACAGGTCATGTGAGGTCACAGGTCATGTGAGGTCATGTGAGTACAGGTCATGTGAGGTCAGGTCAGGTCATTGAGGTCATGTCATGTGAGGTGGAGTCATGTGAAGTCATGTGAGGTCAGGTCATGTGTCAGGTCATGTGAGGTCACAGGTCATTGTCAGTCAGGTCATTGTGAGGTCATCGTGAGTCAGGTCATGTGAGGTCATGTGAGGTCATGTGAGGTCACAGGTCATGTGATGCCACAGGTCATGTGAGGTGTGAGGTCATGTGAAGTCATGTGAGGTCAGCGGTCATGTAAGGTCACAGGTCATGTGAGTTGAGAAGTCATGTGAGGTCACAGGTCATGTGACGTCAGCGGTCATGTGAGGGCACAGGTCATGTGAGGTCATGTGAGGTCATGTGAGGTCATGTGAGGTCAGCGGTCATGTGAGGTCATAGGTCATGTGACGTACCGTCTAGCAGGTCCCGGATCTTGTCCAGGTAAATCTCAAAGTACGACACCTGCAGCAGAGTGGGAGATGTGAACATTACTGTGACATGTGAACATACTATTGACATGTTCATCCTTAAAGTACAAGTCAAACCCTGATTCAAACTTAACAAAGAACCAAAATGACACTAAATCAAAGCTAATTTAAAATCTGCTTTTTAAAACGTTTTAATTTGACAAACAGTACATTTCTGTCGGACGGAGAAGCTTTGTTATTGCAATATACATTTAGTCTGTTGCAAATATTGAATATTGCTTTTATGTTACACAAGGCAGTGGGTGTGAACCAAAGTCACATAAAGCATCTTATTCGCCGACATCTTGTGCGTGGAACTGTCTCACTTTGAACCAAGTGTAATAAACTTTTACACTTTTCACTGGACTTTTCATTTTGTTGAACCTGCTGAAACAACTCATGTCAAAAGTTTGCTTGGTTTTTCAGGACATTTGGAATCTGTATTTTAACTGGATCTGTTGAAGACCCCTGTGTGGAGTTGAAGACTCTTTCAGACGTTTCAGAACCACTGCTGTAAAGTGCACAGGAACAGCACAGTTCACCTTGATGTGAAACTCCAGGTTCTGGTCCATGGAGTAAATGTGGCTGAAGATGTCAGATGCAATTCTCGGGATGACGCCCATATTCTCCTCGTCATGAAGGACGCCCTGAAACCACAGAAAAGACATGGGTTTGCCTTTCCATCATTTTATCACAATCCACATCACAGAGATTCTCATCCCACAATATGACTTTCTTTGAGCCATTTCAAAGCATTGTCGCGGCGTCCAGGATGTGCGCGCGCGCGCCAGGATGTGTCCAAGGCGGCAGGGCGCGCGCCCCGGATGTGTCCAAAGGCGCGCGAGGCCGCCCCGGATGTGTCCAAGGCGCGCGGGGTGCCCCGGATGTATCCAAGGCGCCCAGCGCACATGCTCAGTGGAGCAATTTCCCGGTGTGGCTATTCTCTTGACCAGGTTGAGAGGGGGCTTTGGTGTATTTGGTTTACAAAGTCCAAAAACTGAGATTAGATTTATGAAGAAAACATGAGTTTAGAGCAGGATCTGAGCAGGTTTACCTCCATGGTGTGGGTCTTTCCTGAAGACGTCTGTCCATATGCAAAGATCGTCCCGTTGTATCCACCCAGGACATCTGCGACCAGACCAAGACCAGATCCAAGGGATTAGACCAGAGAAGACGGGAAGAAGGAAAAGAAAACATGCAATCATTGGGTACGATTAAAGCGTTCAAAGCTGAGCCGCCTGAAAGAATAATAATCAATATAGCCGCACAGGCCCTCGGACGCACACAGGTCCTACAGACACGGACACAGGCCCAGGACACAGCCAGGCCCTGGGACACACACACAGGGTCCCTCGGACTGCACTACACACCCATGGCGCGTGCCCCTCGGACGCAGCACAGGAGCGCGTCACGGTACCCACATCAGGCCCACGGACGCCCACACACAGGCCCACGGACGCACACAGGCCCTCGGACGCACACAGGCCCACGGATGCACACAGGCCCACGGACGCACACAGGCCCTCGGACGCACACAGGCCCAGATGGTCGTATGACACATATTTCCTGATCATCTTTGAATCAACATTAACTCCAACAAACTAGATCGATCTAGAACGATCATATCTAGTGGCTCATCTCCATTTATCTGTTTAATTATTTGGTCAATAAATCTTCATAAACCACATTCGGTAAAGTGTTCATTCATTTCCAGAAAAGGGGTCAATGTCACAGTTACGTTTTCACAAACCTTCAGATTAACGTGCAAAAACATTTTTTATAAATTAATTAATTTAGATATTTGATTATGGAATTGTCAAACGCCTAACCAAGGCTGGTGCCCCAAATGACTATTGAAATATGAAGCTGGTGCCCCAAATGACTATTGAAATATGAGGCTGGTGCCCCAAATGTCTATTGAAATATGAGGCCGGTTGCCCCAAATGACTATTGAAATATGATAATAAACATACCCTCACTTGTGCAGTGTGCCATGTTTGAAATGTCGTCCTCTTTGATAAGTGTCAGACATGAATAACACAACAGTAAAATCACTGTTGGATGTGGACTTTCATGATTTGGCGAATGCGTCAGTGGGTGTTTGGAAGCGGGCGAGTGCTACGACTTTATGAAACTACCAGGCAGACTGTTTTTTACATCTATCACATTGAATCAATATCAAAATGTGTGTTTTCCCACGACCCAAAAAGTTGTCCCTCTTTAAATGACGAATAATAAAGTTCAAATGTATAGCATCATCATCAGCAAGGCCCAATATAATCAGGTGCTGCCCGGTGGTGGAGTGGTTAAGACACAGCACACGTACGCCAGGCTCCTGGTGCAGCCGGCCGCAGTGTTGCCGCATGTCCTCCCCTCTCTCATTCCCCATTTCTCACTTTCCTTTCCTGTCTAATAAAAAAATAAATAAACAAAATCTTTTAAAAAGTGTATCAGGCCCGGTTCAGTGCCAGTTCAGACCCGGTTCAGGCTGGACTCACCTTTGACGATGTGTTTGGCGCATGTGTCATAAACCTGGACCTGTTCTGAGTCCGGAGGCAGGACTCGGTCAAAGACGTACGGCTTTCCCTGAAACACAAAGAAAGAGGTTATTTACTTCTTTAGGGGCAATCAACAAATGACTTGACATGAAAAAGAAGTGAATACAAATAAATTAAAATAAGTTTCTATTTTAAAGCCATTTTAACAGTAAAAACCTCTGTTTTTCTTCAGTAGCTCTTAGGGCATTGGACCCAGTGGCCTCAAACCACTTTAGAATATTACTTCCACCTCACGGCTACTGGGCTCAGCCATTTGTATTTCGTTTTACAGTTAAGTTACCAGTTACCCCTCCCTGAACCGCCGCCTTAATGTGGTGGAGGGGTTTGAACTCTGTTGCCAAGGGCTTTATGTCCCTGGTCGGGTCACCATGGAAAACAGGTCCTAGGTGATGAGCCAGACAAAGTGCGCTTCCTAAACACTTATGACGAGTACTAAATCGAGGTTCATTTTGTCGCCGGGATAGCATTACCGGGCCCCACCCTGGAATCAGGCCTGGGGTGGGTGCTCGCAGGTGGGCGCCTGGTCTTTGTCGTTATGGACAAACTAGGATTAGCACAGAAGTCCAATAACAGAACACAAGGGTGTATATCAGTGCACGTGGCACCAGGACACCCTGGGCCGGCGGTTGATGAGGTTGAAGGCATCATCAACCCATATCATGGACCTGATTGTAAACCACTCTGAGGGAACCCTACATTGGACGTGTCAAACTCAAGAGGCACTGGAGGAGTACATTGACGCCTGGAGGGAGATGATCCCTAGGGCACGCCAATATACCCATTTTTCTAATCCACACAAAATTTACTCCAGAACAGATTATTTCTTTATTTTCAATAAAGACAGATATAAAACCACTGAACCAGATATAGGCACAATAGACCTCAATTATGTCCAGAAGAATGGAACAAATACTCCCAGATGTAATCCACAATGATCAGACAGGATTTATTACCAAACGACAAACACAAGACGACATAAGACGATCTTTACACAGAATGAGCCAAATACAGAAACAACAAAACAAAGATGTAAAAATAAGTCTGAACGCTGAGAAGGGTTTGGATTCTGTTAGCTGGACTTATTTATCTAAACAAATTTCAAATGGACGACTTGATAGTGAAAAATATTAGGGCTCTTTATGATGGTCCAACATCAAGAATTAAAATCAATGGTCATCTGACAGATCCACTGACTCTGGAGCGAGGGGTGACACAGGGCTGTGCCTGGTCTCCCCTCCTGTTTGCTTTGTATTTGAACCATTGGCCCAAGTTATTAGACAATCAAAAACAATTCACGGTGTTACAATCGATGGGACGGAACATAAAATCACCTGCTGCAGATGATGTTCTATTGTATTTGACCAAACCAGAAACTTCCATCCCTAAAGTGATGCAATTTTTTATTTTTTTTTAATTGGTCAGATGTTCGGATACAAACTAAATATACAAAAAACAGAAGTTCTATCTTTTCGGACCTCCTTTCCCCTTTAAAAAGACTTACCCATTTAAATGGAGAATCCCTTGAATATTTTAAGTGCAGTCCTCCATGAGGATCTGTCAACAATCTTAGACTTAAATATGAGATATGAGTCTTTCTTTATAGGGGAGAAAAGAGAATAGTTTTTGTCTAAGTATTGAAACTATAAAAATGAATGTTTTGCCCAGGTTTCTCTCTCTTGTTCCAGACTCTCCAGGCTGTTTGATGAGTGGAATAAAACTCTACAATTATCAAAAGAAACAGGAGGCGGGGTTTAGCCTTTGTCTGAAAAATGAACTTTATTTCAGCTCAGATCAGAGCGTTGCGGGTGTGACCCAGAATATGAAAGCTCAATGGAAACATATTGAGAGTAATGTTGTGCCGGGGGTTCCTGAGCCATGCACATGGAAGGAGCTGATCAAAACACCACAAACTAAACAAAGAGGTTCAAATCTTAAACTGGTCGTTTATGACCAAGGTTTTGTGACCAAATAGAACTGACCTGAGACTCAAGGTCTGGATTACAAAAGGTCTAAAGGTTTTCACCAGATTGTAAAAGAGAATCACATGAGAAGCTTTGAAATGTTGAAAGAATCTTTTGACTTGGAGAAACAGGACTTTTATAGGTTTTTACAAATAAGGAGTTATTATAACCAAGACATTAAACAAATTAAGATAAGATAAAATGACCTTTATTTGTCCCACAAAGGGGAAATTCCAGGGTTGTAACAAAGGGTACTTAGAAAAAAAAGAAAACTCTTATAATCTTAATAATAATAACACTGTTATTTACAGCTGTCATATGGACAGAAAATATTGCACTGGGATGATTGACATTATGTCACCAGTATTGCAGGAGTATAACAGTATTGCAGGAGTATAACAGTATTGGCAGGAGTATACAGTATTGCACAGGAGAATAACAAAGTATTGCAGGGAGTATAACAGTTATTGCAGGAGTATAACAGTATTGCCACAGGAGTTATACAGTATTGCACATGATTATGAAAGCTGAATGACACGTTCAGGACTAACAGTGTTTGTCGTAAAGTCTGACAGCAGCAGAAGGAAAGACCTGTGAAACCTCTCCTTCACACAGCGAGGGTGGATCAGTCTGTCACTGAAGCTGCTCTCCAGAGCGGACAGAGTGTCCTGCAGGGGCGACACTCATGGTTCAGCATATAGTGAGTTTAGCCAGGACCCTTCTGTCCCCCACCCTCCTGCACCGAGTCCAGAGCACAGCCCAGGACGGAGCTGGACTTCTTTGATGACTTTGTCCAGCTTCTTCGTCTCCCTCTCTGTGCTGCTCCAGCAGAACCACACCATACAGGAGGGCTGATGCCACCACCGAGTTATAGAAGGTCCTCAGGAGTGGCCCTGTCACTCCAAAGGACCGGAGTCTTCTCAGGAGGTAAAGTCGACTCTGACTCTTCCTGTACATGTGCGTCTGTGTGATGAGTCCAGTCCAGTTTGTGTGTTCAGATGAACACCTAGGTACTTGTATGAGTCCACTCTCTCAATGTCCCTTCCCCGGATGTTTACTGATGAGGGGCAGCAGAGTGGCGTCTGCGGAAGTCCACCATCATCTCCTTGGTCTTCCCCACGTTGATGAGGAGGTGGTTCTGCTGACACCAGTCCACAAAGTCCTGTGCGAGTCCTCTGTACTCCGCATCGTCGTCGCCCGTGATGAGTCCGATGATGGCAGAGGTCATCAGAGAACTTCTGCAGGACACAGCTGTCCGTGTCTGAGGTCTGCAGTGTAAGAGGGTGAAGAGAAAGGGCGCGAGGACGGTGCCCTGGGGCCCCCACACTGCAGGTCCAAGTGTCAGACAGAGTCACACTGGGGTCGGTTTGTGAGGTAGTCCAGGATCCACTCCGCCAGGTCGTAGTCCACACCAGCCGTCTCCAGTTTGTCCCTCAGGAGCTGGATGGTGTTGAAGGCGCTGGAGAGATAAAAACAAATAGAATCCTCACAGAGCTGCCAGGCTTCTCCAGGTGAGAGAGGGAGTGGTGCAGCAGGGAGATGACGCGCGTCCTCCACTCCGATGGCAGGCTGGTATGCAAACTGCAGCAGGTCCATGGCTGAGCTCACGGTGGAGAGGGAGGTGGTCCAGGACCAGTCGCTCCAGTGTCTTCATCAGATGGGACGTGAGAGCCACTGACCTGAAGCTGTTGAGGTCTTTGGCGCGCGGTGTCTTGGGCACTGTCCGTCCGAGGGAGTCGGATCTCTCCTTCACTGCGGAACTCCTACAGGTTTCTACTTTTTTCCAAAGAGGTTTGGTAGTTTGTCCTGGCCGAGAAGGAGGGTCTAAGGACAGGGGGGCTTGGGACATTTCCAAGTCCCTATGAACATTGTTTATTTTGTTTTGTTTTCTTTCCACTGTAGCCCCTCGTGGCAACTACTGTTGTGATTTTGGGCGTTGTAAGATTTTGGGCGTTACAAAAATAAATTGAATTGAAAAATTGAATTGGTACCACACAGGAGGTCTTCTAGATACCAGAGGGTGGTACCACCCTCAGCTTCAGGCTCATGTTGAAGACATACTGCATGTGTGCTGGGGGGATGGGTGAGTCCTGGTGGAGTGGTGAGCTGAAAGGCCGCAGAGGTGTGAAGAGGAACGGGTGTGGGCCATTGTCCAGCTGTGGAGCAGCTGTTTTCAGGCTCCTCCACACTCCATGAGTGTTCTGCTGCTGCAGTTGCTCCTCCATCTTCCTCCTATAGCTGGCTTCCGCTTACCTGATCTTCCTCCTCAGCTTCTTCTGCACAGTCTTCAGCTCCTCCTTGTTCCTTGACTTGAAAGCGCTCTTCTTCTCCCTCAGTAGAGCTTTCAATTCACGGTTAATCGATGGTTTGTTGTTTGGAAAACACCGCACCGTCCGGGAGGGTACTGTGTTTTCAAAACCAAGTCATGACCATGATAACTGTAGAGGCCGTGTGACCCTGTGCCACACCAGCCACCATCGGCTGCAAATTTAAAAGGGCATTTCTGATGCGTGTTTCGCCTGAGATGATATCATGGCTTGTAAATCAGAACTTCCAATGGGATTAATATCTAAATTATACAAATGTATTCACAATTTGGGCTTTCACTCTACAAAATACATTAAAAATAAATGGGAAAGAGAAGGTCACAGATGAAGTATGGCTATGATGTACTTCCCCACAACCCCACAAAATCACTTGTTTGGAGAGAATTCTGTCGGAATAATTGAGAACTGTTGGAGAAACAGCGCCACCAGGAGGCAAACCACTATCACGGATTGTGGGTCCTGTTGCTCAGAAATATTGGACTGAAATCAACAAAAAGCTGCAATGTTTTTGGCATTGCCATTCCATAGGATTTCAGAACTATGTATCTGGACCTTAGGACTCCTGCCATGGATGCGGTCAGTGGATACCTTTGGAGCATTCTCCAGGCCATTACAAAGAGATGGATAGCTTAAGTGCTGACATGATGGACTGAAATCACAACCAACTCACGGACTATGGAGACAATTATATTTGGACTTAAAACTGGACACATTTGATTGACTTTGGACGTTTGTTTTCATTTTGATTTGATTTTCTTTTGTCCATTTTCTCTCTGGGCCTGTTCTGTGTTGTTCTTGTTGAGTGTTTATATTTTAAAAACATGTGCGTGTGTGTGTGTGTGTGTGTGCGCGTGCGTGTGCGTGTGAGTCCGTGCGGGTCTCACCGTCAGGACCACGGTCTCTTCCCCGCTAAACTTGGGCACAAATCGGTCTCCGCGGCCGCGCTCCGCGTCGCTCAGAGGCCTGAACCGGCACATCACCTTCACCCCGCACTCCGCCGCCGCGTCCCCCATCCTGCGCGCTCCCGACTATGCACGGACCACAACACGCGCGCGCACAGACAAGAGAACCGAGAGAACCGGTTTACGGAGCCGCCCTCAGCCCGGAGTTACCGAGCGCACCGCGGACTTGCGCTGTCACCGCGACCCAGACGCGCGGCAGCCGCGGGGCCAATGTTGTGTCCGTGTAAACAAAGCGCTCTGGCCCCGGGGGGAGGAGCTCCGGTACCGGGGCAAACAAAGAGCCACAGCCCGGAGAGGCGGCGGGGACGCGGCGGACTGAAGAGAGGAAGCGCCGAAGTCACAGCGACACGAGGAGAAGCTCTGAGCCGCGGGGGAGCGCTCACAGGCGGCTGCACACACGGACACGGCCCCGGTAACGGAGGATGCTACAGGACACGCCCCTAACGCGTACCGACACTGCGAGGCATTCTGGGATCTGAAGTCCAGACATGAGTCATAATGGTTTAGTCCTGGTTTAGTCCTGGTTTAGACCTGGTTTAGACCTGGTTTAGTCCTGGTCCTTTTGATTGTATATGTTGTTTTATTATTGATCAGTGTTTTATGTTGCACCTTAATGCCGAGATAAGTTCCTATGTTTGTGAATTTTGTTCCCTTTCTGAAATCTGAAATAAAAAATGACATATAGAAAAGAAATAATAATATATATATATATATATATATATAAATAAATAAAAAATGACATATAGAAAAGAATATATATATATATATATTAAAATTATATATATATATTATATATATATATATATATATATATATATATATTTATATTTATATTATATTATATATATAATATATATATTTTTTTTTTTAAGTTTTTACAAATATAAAGAGCATAAAAATTACTTTCAATCAAATGTTATTTTGTGTATTTTGTAAAGTCACAACCTCAGTTTCCTCGACAGTGAAAAAACAGATGAAACAATGTTCATAAGCTCCCAGCAGGGGCACTGTAACACTGAGGATCAGAGACTGGCATCATTCAAACCCTCAGAACAAAGACTTGGCCTTCTCACTAAAGTCACACACATCAGCCAAATGTTCTGAATAAACCAAACCAACAGGAACAATAAAAGTACGATACGACGTGGCAGCCAGGACCCTGCGGGGCATCTGACGTAATGAGTCATGATGATGACCATAACAGAAAGAATACTCAACATGAACAGTGGTCTCTGCCACTCACTTATGTTACATTTGTGTGAGAATAAAGCCTACGTGTATCATACTGTCTGTATGACCCTGATCTGACCCTACTCTGACCCTGATCTGACCCTACTCTGACCCTCTCTGACCCTCTCTGACCTCTGACCCTACTCTGACCCTAACTCTGACCCTTGATCTGACCCTACTCTGACCCTGATTGACCCTCGACCCTGCTTCTGACTGACCCCTGGATCTGACCCTGATCTGACCCTACTCTGACTGCCTGACCCTACTCTGACCTGCTCTGACCCTACTCTGACCCTGCATCTGACTACTCTGACCCTACTCGATCCCTACTCTGACCCTGATCTGACCCGCTCTGACCCTACTCTGACTCTCTGATCTACTTATGCTCTGACCTGATCTGAGCCCTGCTCTGAACCCTCGCTGACCCTACTCTCTGACTGCCGCTGACCCCTGACTCTGACCCTGCTCTGACCCTACTCTGACCCTGATCTGACCCTGCTCTGACCCTACTTGCCTTGCACTCCGTCCTGACTTAACTGACCTCTGGCAACCCTGGCTCTGACCCTGACTCTGACCCTGCTCGACCTGCAGCCTGACCCTACTGACCCTAGGCTGACCCTACTCTGACCTCGAGCTTCTGAACCCTAACTCTGACTCTGACCCTACCCTGCTCTGACCCTACTCTGCCTGACCCTGCGCTGACCTACTCTGACCCTACTCTGACCCTGATCTGACCCACTCTGACCCTATCACGCTTTCTTGCTCTGACCTCTCTGACCCTGACTCTGACCCTACTCTGACCCTACTCTGACCCTGATCTGACCCTACTCTGACCCTGACTCTGACCCTGATCTGACCCTACTCTGACCCTGATCTGACCCTACTCTGACCTGCTCTACCCTCTGACCTGATCTGACCCTGCTCTGACCTACTCTGATCTGACCCTGCTTCTGACCCTACTCTGACCCTGATTGACCCTACTCTGAACCCTGGATCTGACCTGCTCTGACCCTGATCTGACCCTACTCTGACCCTACTCCTGACCTGCTCTGACCCTGATCTGACCCTGCGCTGACCCTACTCTGACTGCGCTGCACGCTACTCTGACCCTGTGCTACCCTACTCTGACCTGACCCTCTCTGACCCTGCTCTGCCCTACTCTGACCCTGATCTGACCCTGCTCTGACCCTACTCTGACCCTGATCTGACCCTGCTCTGACCCTGACTGACCCTGCTCTGCACCCTGCGCTGACCCTACTCTTGACCCTGCGCTGACCCTACTCTGACCCTGTGCTGACCCTACTCTGACCCTGCTTCTGACCCCTACCTCTGACCCTGATCTGACCCTGCTCTGACCCTACTCTGACCTGCGCTGACCCTACTCTGACCTACTCTGACCTGCGCTGACCAACTCTGACCCTGATCTGACCCTTCTGACTACTTGACCTCTCTGACCCTACTCTGACCCTGCTCTGACCCTGACCCTACTCTACTCTGACCCTGCTACCTGCTCTGACCGTGTCCAATACTATAGTTGACATTTAGGACATCATTTTTGAGTCAAAAATACCAGATATTGTGCATTTAAATGTTTCTCTTGCTTTTTTTACTCATTTCTTGGACACATTGTACTTTTACTTGAGTAATATTATTTTTACTGGGAGTACAGTTTTGGAGACTCTTGACAATAAGAAACCATAAGACATATTTAATTATCCATAGGTCCAGACCAGTCCAGTCCAGTCCAGGTCCAGACCAGGTCCAGACCAGGTCCAGGTCCAGTCCAGGTCCAGTTCCAGGTCAGACCAGGTCCAGACCAGGTCCAGGTCCAGTCCAGGTCCAGTCCAGGTCCAGACCAGGACTTCAATAATAAAAGATAATTGTTTCATTATTACAGATTTTTTTTATCAGAAACATTTAGAAACTCCATTAAAGTCTGAGATTAACCTTTGACCTTTGAACAAAACCTGAAACTAAAGAGAGAGAAAAGGAGAGAGGAAGAGGAGGGGGGAAGAGGAGGGGAAGAGGAGAGGAAGAGGAGAGGAAGGGGGGGAGGGGGAAGAGGAGGGGAGAAAGAGGAGGGGAAGAGGAGAGGAAGAGGAGGGGGTAGAGGAGGGGAGGGAGGAGGGGGGAAGAGGAACGTCTCAGATGAAGAGAACTGTGTCGGCCTCTTTAACATGAACAGGAGCTGATTCACACAACACAGGAGCTTGGCAGCTAAACGCTCGACCCTCCTTACGGTGCTTTTAGAGACCCTTTGGGAACCACCAGAAAGTCCACCACTTTGAGAGCGAAGTGCTCTGTTTTTTGGATGATAAGGTACAAATGGCAATCTTTGAGGTAGGGTGGGGCCAGGGTCATTTATTTCTCATTTGTGAGCAACAGGACAGTCCAGAACACGTGAGAGTGGTTTGCCTCCTGGTGGCGGCTGTTTCTCCAACAGTTGCATTTCCCTGTGAATAATGAGCACTTTGACCTGGAGTTATGAAGAAACGAGACACATTTTCCCACTCTTCATCTGTCAAAAACAAGAATTCTTCTTACCATTTTTGTATATATATATTTAGTTTGAGTATTTGTCCAGATCATTATCGCATTGGTACAATTTAGATAATTATTCCAGAATTAGAAAGTTCTGACTGACAAGCCTTGATAGAGCGCGGCTGCTTACACCTCTGAAGAGCTCTTGTCCTTCAGAACCACAACTCCTACGGATCTAGTTCCATTTTTTTTAGCTTTCTGCTGCAGAATTAGCCCTTCTTTTGGCAAAAATTGTGAGACGCTGCCAGGCGAGAAAACGTGTGAGGGGGGGCCCGGCCAGCAGATATGGTCTAAACTTGGTTTAAGGGGTGCGGCACGTTTTCTCTCCTGCAGCGCTGCTCACAATTTTTGTTGTTGTGTGTTCGGAAAGGACAAGAGCTCCAGAAGGTGTAAGAGCACGCTTCTACCCTATCATCCAAAACAGAGCACTTCGCTCTCGAAACCGCTGGTATTCTTCTGTGGTCCCAATGGAGTACTCTAAAAGCACAAGTAGGAACAACCTGGAGTTCAACGCCCAGAAGACAGTGGAGATGATCGTGGACTCAGGAAAGTCACAGCCCCCCACCCCCCCTCACCACCGCGTGGGATCTCCCACATTCTTGGCCACATCTTCGAGAGCAGGTCTATCACCTGCGAGCGGCCATACAAGAGTGTGATAGCAAACACCAAACATCACCACTTTCATTTGTTTCATAGTAATATATCTTGGTTTAATATATGTGATACCCGTAGGTAGAAAGAGAGCATTCTGAGGTGTTTCTCTTTATGGAGGAGCACAAAGCTTGCACTAGCACTACGTTAATGTAGACTACAGAAACGCAAGTCTCACAGAATATTTAAACGTTAGATCAGGTTGATTTAATGTAAGTTGTTATGAGCCCATTAAAACTAGTATGGCCACTGGAGCACCAAACATTCGCGCACGTAAAAGAGCACCAACGTTCCCGGACCTTTTTAGGTTTATAGTTCCACTTCCTGTTTGTAATTTGACTGACATCACAGTAGTCGTTAGAAAAACCTGGACTCAACTAACTACATACGTCATATATTTTCCTGTTTAGATGCAGAACCAGGTCTACAAAAAATTATCCTAGAGTCTAATCCCGGCAGGGCTTAACCAAAGACAGTGTTTTAATCTGTCTTATCAATTTTAATATGCTCTCTTGTTCTCTGTCCTTCAGGAGAGTACTAATACTCAGTAAAGTAGTTTATGCTCTCATTCATGCTATAGCTAACAGATATCTCCTGCGAAACACCTAGGACCTGGAATAAACGCAGGAGCTTGTCAAACCAGGTCCCCAAACTCATGTGTCGAATAGAATACCAGGACTACTTACTCAGTTCTAAAACGTCGATAATAACTACAAGAGGAAACCTCAAAGAACTGGACTCATTAGCCCAGTCTCTACAACCCCACAAGAGATAAACCAGGTCCTAAAACAGGTGACTATAGAGCACGGGAGCTGAATAAACAGGGAACTACAATGCAAGACGTCTAAATGCAGGGCTCAGAAAGCATGCAGGGTACAAAGCTAAACCGACTACACAAAATTACAACCAGGATCGTCAGATCAGGACATCCATGAAACAGACTATAAATCGCAACACAACCGGTATTAAACCGAGAGTCCAAAGCAGGACTAACAGGTTATACTAACCAGCAGAGTGTTGTGAAACTTATATGTGCGGTTGGTTCTGAGAAAACACAGTGTCTAAAACGCAAGAACAGGTAAAGCAGACTAAAGCGGGTCAAAACGGGATCAAGCGGGTCAAAAACGGGCTAAAGCAGGTTCTAAAACGGGGACTAACGGGACTAAAGCGGGACCCAGACGACGAGCTGCGGATCTAAAGATAGGGACTTAAAGCGGGTCAAACAGGTCTCAAACGGGACTGAAGCAGGACAAAACAGGACTACAACGACTAGGGCGTGTGGAATGCGGGACTAAAGCGCGGACGGTCAAGCGGGCGAGTCTAGACCTATGGGAGGGATTTTTTGGTTATATACTACGGCTCTACAAACCCGGGGACTATAAAGTCGGTGCGAGCTAACAGCCAGGGTGATAAGCTATAGCCAGGACGTGAGAGCGTGACACGAGAGAAGCATTTGACTACTAAAAACGGTATTTCGACGGGACATAACGGACAGCCATGTGAATAAAAACAAGAGCGGCGGGACTAAAGCGGGACTAGAACAGGTCTAACAAGGAAAGGATACACAGCGGGTCCAAAAGATCTAAAACGGGATCTGAAGCCAGGACCAAAACAGGACTTAAAGGCGGAAGGCTTAGATTAGCGGGCTAAACGCGGGCCCGTATAAGCGGGGCCAAAGCGGGGCTCAATATAAGCCTGGACGGGGTATCAGGCGGGTCGGGATACTTTCAGACTGTGGAAATTGACTTTTGGACAGGCTCTGTTAAACATTCTTCTTCCTCGTTGCTTTTATTGGCGAGTGGCACTCAGTAATCAGGTGCATTTCGCCCCAACTGTTTTGGACTGGACCAGAGAGTTCTAATTTCCGACCGAAAAAGGTGCAACACATGACGAATAATTTTGAAGTCTCCTGATTGGTCGGGATGTGGTCACAGGACAGGAGACGAGCGGCACATGTGCGAAGTGTTCCAACGACGTTTCGTATACTCCTCCTCTTGAGTAAATTACAAGGACAAAAGCTGGCACGCGAAGCGCCATAAAGAAAACCGAAAACTAGACCAAGTCAAAACGTGTAAAGCCTCAGAACGCATACGAACCGATCTGCTGCCACTGAAGCACCTTCAACGCCAAATGTATCATATCGTGAATAAAAAGGATAAATTACTTGGGTGTGAAAAATTTATCGAGTCCGAACGCCTGAGCCCATATAGAATCTCTGTGGGGCGCCAAATAACAGCTTACCATACGGTCTTAATATGAAACTGGTGCGGGCAGTCAGCTCTTTTGCGGGACGCTGGAATGACAAAACGTTTATATTTTCCACTGTCTGTTGGCACTTCCTGCACGGGCCGCTCGTAAGTGCAGAGAGACGTGCGCTTCTATTGTCGCGGGTCATGATTCTGCTTTGTCATGGCGGCGCGGACCTCGAGTATAGATCGGCGCTATCACCTGGCCGAGTGCAGCTCTCTGTTGCGGACCGCGCTCCTAGTGGTGCTGAATTTATTTAGCATGATTTTTAGGCAGATTGTTATGGGGTGAGGAAGCTGGAGATTACGAATCAAGTGTAGGAGAATCCAAACGTTTCGTAGGGGATTATAAACTAGAATTACTCTTCGTGTAAATCATTTAGAGGTTTTTAAATTAGTGTCCAATTTCACTCCAAGCGCAGAATAGCTTGGCCAACATATGTTGTCTGATTTTGTAAGTGCTTAAGCTACACACACAGATGATTTCGTTAAAGTGTTTTATACTCTGGTGGAAATCTGAAACTCGTTTAAAAAATCACTTGCATTTAATATCTCTGATATTTGAAACATGGAAGTGCAAAGTCTTCGAGCACAACGCACCAACAAGAGACTGGATCGCCAGTCAGTGACTGCCTAGATGTGTTGTTGGTTTGTGTATTTGTGTTTTGTGCGGTGAGTTTTCTGTGGTGGTGTCGTGGTGGTGGCTGTCCGCCAGTGTGAGTGTATGATGTTTGGTGGATATGAATGTTGGCCTCCTGTGGAGGCGCTATTGTTGAGCAGCACTCATGTGGAGACTCTGGGAGTACTTTCTGTGGAGGCCATTTCTTGGGGAGCCTCTGTGGTAAAGCAGCCCTCTTGTTGAGCCTCTGGTGGAGCCGTTTTCTGTGGAGCCTCTGTAGACGCTTGCTCCAAACTTGCACTTTGCGCTAAAGCTGTAAAAAAAAAAAGAAAAAAAAAAGGACTTTATTGTTTGATGTAACGACACGCACGCATTATCCAGATTGCTGCTGAATTCATGCTGCGTGCGAAAGGAACACGCGGACCACACTTGCGCTCGTCCTCCGCGTTTGGAGCTAACCACGTAAACAAACGGCATGACTCCGGCGGGAGGCGGAGACGCGCTCATTCTCGCAGAGTTTGCGCCGCTGTAATGTTTTTAAAATGTTTAATGCGGGACCGAATGTGGGTCACGTACGCGCAGCTGGCTCACCCCGGACGAACGCTGTCAACAAGAAGCGGGAGCAGGCGGCATGCTAACGAGCTAATGCTAACAGCTGTGTGCTACAGAAGCCTCTGTAAAACGACATTAAACACATTTAACACACAATAACTCACTAGAACACAAAGTGGGAGTGCTGAGTGTTTAATTACGCGCGGTTTAATTGTAAAAGCGTGGAAACAATCACGTGTTACGCTGCGATACGAACGGCTAGCCTCATTCAAAACAAAAGCAGCGGGCTAATGCTAAGCTAACGTCAACGGTTTGCGCCCAAATTGTTGCCCGGGACAACACACCTCGCCCCGGCGGAGGCTCGCCGCTGCAGCCGCGCGCCTCCCCGCTCCGCGCACACTCACCTTTACCGTAAAACTTCTTCCCGGTGGTCACGTCGAAGACTTTCATGTTGACGGCCATGAGGATGCGCGGGTTCTGCAGGCCGTCGTACTCCCGCAGCTGCTCCAGGGTGAAGTCCCGTCTCCTCATTTTGGGCAGCGCCGAGGCCTCGTCCGCCTGGGCCGCGCCTGGGCTCAACAGCCGCCTCCCGTAGCGCCTGTACAGCAACACGCACACCGCCGCCACAAGCGCCAAAACGCCGACGTTCAGCACCATGGCGCCGAGTCCCAGCCCGCCGTCCGTCGCCTCCTCCCCGCCGCTGGTGTCCACGGGTCCGCTGGAAGTGTCCCCATCGTCCGCCATGCTCTCGGATCGCAGCGCTGGCCCCCGGCGCGTTCACGGCGCGGCCACAGCAGCAGGAACTACCGGTCTGCCGCGCGGTGGCTGCGTGTGTGTGTGAAGCGCCGTCTGCCGCGCGGTGGGCGTGTCCGTGTCTGCGCGAGAGGAGACGCTTCTCAAGGCGCGGGACGGGGGCAAAGAGCGGGTCGCGGCGCGCGTTATCTGGGTCAGTGAGATAAATGTTCCGTGCGACGTTTTTAAACACGGCGCGGAGCCTTTTAAAGCTTCAGAAAGTTCAAACACACGGATCAAAACACATTTTTAATCATTAACCGAGACAAAATCTATATAAATAATGATTAAAAGTCTTATTTACGAAACTGAGGCAAATGTTCTGAATTGACAAGGTCCAAATGTGGGTAAGTTTGCGTTTTTCTATTGCAAAGGATGAATAAAAATAACAATTCCAGCCCTAAAATGATGTTTGATCATTTCTGATAAAAGTATTGATAACATGAAAAACTGACGTCAGAATTTGTGCAGTAAAAACCTTCAGTAGATAAACATGAGTTATTGGAGTTGAATACATTATAAAATAACTAGAACAAACAAAAAAATGGTGATTTAACGATTGTTTGTGATTATTATTACCATCGTGACCAAAACAATACAAAATGTTCTTTCCCTCTTGTTTTCTTCACTCATTCACAACTCAATGTGTGACCCCCTTTGTCAAATGAATCACTGAGAAAGTTTGATTTCATAAATGGCAAGATTTTTTAAAAAAAAGCACTTTACATTTGGTCTGAGCAGAAACTTTTAATTGAACTAAAAAAAAAAGAAGAAAGACCTGATTTAGTAAAACAATTGTCACTTTTCTTTCAATTGAATAATAAAAAAAAAGTCGTAAAAATGTAATTATTCAAATTTTTTAGTCTTTACGATTATACTGTGCCCTAAATAATCACGTTTATAGATTAACCTGATAATCGTGACGTCACTAATGGCAGCAAATATCGGTTTACACCCAAAAAAGACTGAGTAAACCTGCCAGAAGCTGTAGAAGAAAGACTTAATAGACATTTTTAGTCGTTGTTGGCATCGAAGTTTTAAGTTGTTGCAGAGGATTTAGCGATTTGGGACGAATTCTCCAAACTTCTGATCCACGAACGCTGAATCTCATCATTTCTCGTTAGACACGGTCGTTGAAAAGGTGAATAACGGCCACACTTTCTGAACACAATCCACCCTCCGGTCATTCGTGCCGACAGAGGGGTCCCGCCGGGCAACCTTTCCTGCTCCTTTAACGCGCGACGTTTACCATTTAAAAAGCTCCACGTCTCAATTTCACCCTTTTCGGGAGCTTAAACTCGAGCGTTTTCCCCCCCACACGTTTGCACATCATTTATACGAGCGTCCAGAGCGGCCCGTGAAGAGGACGCTCAAGAATGACGAGCATTTCTTTCTTTTTACAGCGACAGGATGCACCTTCAGAGGCCTTTAAAACAGCGTGCGATATTGTGGACATGTTCTCTTGAGTTTTAAGCGAAAGAGGGGAGTGTTGTGGCCCAAAGAACAGCGTGTACTTTTGAGGTGTAGCAGTAAAGAGTCATGTACTTTTAACCCCTTTGCTCCTGAAGAAGTGGGTACATTTAAACGTCAGAAAACTGGAGAAATCTGACTCGTTAAACCTGATTTTTGTGAGTAATTGTTAAATGTATAAGGCAGAGTACATTGAGCTTTAAATGTTTATTTTTTTCAACATATTTGCCCTTTTTTTCCCCCTCGTCACGATGAAAGAAATCCGATTACTCACAACCAGAAATCAGATCATGATCAGAGTTATCGGATTACACAAATGTAAATAATAGGACTTCAACCGTTTAATTCATCAAGTTTTGTTTGAAAGAGGGATTAAAACGATGTTAAAATTCTGTAAAATGTAATAGTATTTTTACCGTTTATTATCGTATTTTGTACTTTTCAGTGTTCAAAGTTTCATCATATAATTACTACATCATTCTAAATACTTCCTCATTCTTGATAAACAGAACATTTTTTCCTTTTTATTCTTAATCAGCTCTTTTTTTTGAACTTTTTAACTAGAAATGACACTCTGAATATTCAAATTCAAAAACGACATGCTCCACGTTTTGTACGTGACCAGTACTTTGAGCAGTATTTTTCATGCGTATTTACACTTTCACTCATTTTTAAGCCGCGTAACCGACTCGCTCTTCCCATCACCGGTTCAAAGTTTGATCCGTTAATAATTACATCGTGTTGGATCGTGGCCGAAAAGCTCTAAAAATGTACTTCAAGAGCAGTTTTCGGATCGCGTACTTTTACTGGAACCATATATTTTGTATCCGTCCTTTGAAAAACACCAGATTTTGTGCTTTGTTTGATTAACCTTTTTTTGTCCGTCCAATTACATTCACTTCAAACTCTTAAATGAGACGTTACTCGAGTACAAGTTTTTCCAAATACTTTGCTCTTTTGCACGTCTCTCTTTCACTTGAGTCACTTTATATTTGAAGTAACGTTGCTCTTACTTACAGTGGTGGAAGAAGTACTAAATGTTAATTTAAAAAGTTCAGATACAGGAGCTGATTTTTGAGAACTATTAGTGTGAAATGTATTTGGATAGAAATACAATGAATAAAATGAATAAAATAAATTATTATTTTTTTAAAAAATAACATTAAAATTTTTTTTAAAAATTAAAAAAAATTATCTAAAAAAAAAAAAAAGTCTAAAAAAAAAAAAAAAGACTAAATAAAATAAATAAAATAATAATAATACAAAATGTAAATGAAATTAAAATACAAAAATAATAAACATTAAAAATAATAATAATAATTGCTGTTTTTATTGTAAATTTTGGTTTCTCAAAGTTTGGAACGTCAACATAAAACTGAACGTGCCAAAAATGACTCCTCAACCATTTCACAAGCTCTAAAACAGTCAAGAAAAGTACTTTGACCTTTTAGTCCTGTTGACAAAGGCAGTGCAGTAAAAAAAAAAAGCATCCACTGTAAAAAGTTACTTAAGTAAAGTACAGATACCTAACATTTTTACTTAACTACAGCACTTTTACTTGTGTTACTTTCCACCACTGCTCATTCTCTTCCTTCCGTCCTCTTGTGCCAAATTATCCTTTGACAAAACACAAAACATTCAGACATAATTCATTTGATCCGATAAATCCCTTTAAATGTTGTAGTCACAATGTTATTGTGTAACAAAATCCCTCCAACCGGTTTGACTTTCCAAACGCCTTCGGGCCAAAAACAACACAGAAACCAAGACACGTGTACAATCAACTGTCATTTTATTTTTTTGGCATTTTTATTATTATCTTTTTTTTTTTCTTCTTTTTTTAATACACAATTATCCGACATGCCATCAAATACATCATCCTAAAAGTCACTCCAATGAAAACCAAGAAAAAAAAAAAAAAAAAAAAAGCAATTGATAAAACTTTCCAAAATCGAGAATATAATCGTATATAGCAAATAATTTTTATTTACATTTTTTTTTTTTTTTACTTTATCGCTAAAACCTCTTAAAATTCATATTCGGTAAGAGAAATTAAGTGCACTAAAAAGCACAAAAATAAAAGCCTCAAACTTAAAATACAAGCTAAAATAAAACACACAAACAAAACCCAACATTTCATTACAACAAAAGGAAATTAAAACAAAATGATTATCTAAGACTATTGCATCAAATCAAGAGAATGGTAATAACAGCAATAAATTAGTTTTATTTTAATCTGGGAGTAAAACATCATGTATAAAGGGCTTCCTTTTCCGCTTGGCGCGACGTGTTTGGAGATGATTGCCAAATTTAAAAAGTACAATTTCCATTTTAATTTAAAATGTATAAAGTCGCTGAAATGTGTTTTTGTAAAATAAAATTATAATTGTGGGGGAAAATTGGCAACAAACGCTTTACGGATTTTGGGCCGTTTACAAATTTACAAATTTCGGCCCATTTACAAATTTCGGCCCGTTTACAAATTTCGGCCCGTTTACAAATTTCGGCCCGTTTACAAATTTCGGCCCGTTTACAAATTTCGGCCCGTTTACAAATTTCGGCCGTTTATGAACTTTCTTTGGCAAATTATAAATTTGCTTTATTTCAGCTCCGTTTTTGTCACATTCTTCAAAACGAATTTGCCGCGACTAAAACGCAACATTTTTTTGTGCGAAATAAAATATTTTTCTGAGCGATTCTTACATGAACGCGAGGAAATGTTTGCATTTCCATACAAACCCAGGCCCAACGTAGCAAAATAGGAACGAACAAATTACAAATCCACAATTACAAAAGTACCATTCGATCTCGCCGTAAAAATCCCTTGTTCCAAATTTAAAAAAAACGGCTCTTCCCGAGTTTGAGGAAGACGCCACAATGATCGAGTCAGCGTTATTTAAAATGAGAAATCCTGGTTTTTTTCCCCCGATTTTAATCCCGAGGGCGAATCTGCCGCGACTCGAAAAATATATGATTGTCGTGGGAAGGAAACGGTGAAAAAGTACGGGAAAAGTGCGTTAACACTTAAGGCACGCGTTTGGTTTTTTCCCCCTTTTCGTTTGGCGTCGGGGAAAGACTGAGAAATGCACACGAGGCATTTTTCATTTTTATTTTTTTAAGATGTAAACGTTTAAAATGAAATGCTAAAAAGGATCGACTTCATCCAGCTCCTCAAACTGTCTGAAAACATTCAGATTTTCTTTAAATTCTCAAAACGCCGGTAATAGAATTTGCATTAAAAAAATTAAAAAAAATAAACATTTAGTCTTTTGTTTGAACAATCCAAACTCAAGTATTAAATGGCTCAGTTCTCGTCACATTTCTTGTTTGGAACAGATTTTAGGGCCGCGACTAACGATGATTTTTTGCAAATCGATCGTTGGGGTTTTTTTTACGTCAGTGAATATTTAGAGAGTTTCACCAAATTTGACCGAGATTAAACTAAAGAGAGTTTAAGAACATCCTGATTGTTGGTTTTTCCATCAAAAAACACTACATTTGTGTGATTCCAGCTCTGTCTGATCCATAAAACAAAAAGACAAGTTTTGAAGTCCGTTTTAAGTCCAGAAAACATTATTCGACTTCTAAAAATAGTTAAAAACAATCAGTTAACTTGTTTCAGCCCTAATCCATTTTATTCGATGCTTAAATCTTCTCTAAAACAGACTTTCAAATGTACTTACTCTTCCAAGTTTGCTCCTTGTTGAGCGTTTATCAATCTAATTTTAAATACTAGTCGTTTTTCTTTCTGCGTTTTTTAAATTTCTGTCCTAGATTTTCACCTCCAGAACCATCTAAAAACGCTCTTCCGACCTTTACTTCGCACGTTGCCCGTCGTTTCTCTTGGTGGGAAGCTAGTTTAAGAGCAAACGGCGTCGTAGATTCAAGCTTTCGGTGGTTCACGACGTTCTCAAACCAAATCTAAAAAAAAAACAAAAAAAAACCCCACTGAGGTTGCCATTTTTTTGTCGTCGTCGTTGTCGTTTCTATCGGTCTAAAAATTCTACCCCCAACACATTTCCAGCCGGTTCATTTCCTCGTCCTTCTTCGAGGTAGGTACATTCCCCCCCCCCAAAAAAAACCGAACGAAAACCTGTTCCGGAGCGAGTCGCGTTCACTTCTTGCCGTCTTTCTTCTTGCCGTTGGTAGAGTCGGTTTTCTTGGCCTGAGCGAAGGAAGTCGTTGGTTTCGGGGCGGGGTCTTTGGCTGGTTCTTTGCCCAGGGAAGAGCTCTCTTTTGGGGCAGACGAGGCAGCTGCAGCGGTGGTGGTGGTGGTGGTGGAGGTCCGTATGGTTTGCTGGTGGTTTTCTGGGCCGGTTTTGGAAGCTGGAGTTCGGAGGGATGTCGCCTGCGTCTGGGCTCGTTCTCGGCCGAAGATGAGGTCCGTCTCCTGCGCCCGCCTTCCTCTCCCAACGGCGGGCTAAACCACAGCAAAAGTTTAAAAAAAAAACAAAAAAACATTTTACTTTTGCAGGAAACGTGGCAGCTTCATTCAAACAATCACATGAGGACTTTTTTTTTTTTTTTTTTTTTTAAATCTGTAGAAAATGACAGGAAGTTGACATCACACCCAGGGACACTCAAAGTTTATACAGATTTTTTTTTTTTTTTTTTTTTTTTTTTTACACGAAACAAACTTTTTTTGAATCTAACCATCAATTCAACACAATAAAGTTGCGATCAAATAAAACAATTTGTGACATTAGATGAGTTTTGGCCCAGTGTTTCCAGGGTAATTTCCTGGTGTGATGTCATCAATTACAAACAGGAAGTGAAATTATAAACCTAAAACAAAAATTGCTCAGAGGCAGAGAATTATAATAATACTTTTGTCAACATTTTCTCTAACAAAACAGGACATTAAATCAATCTCTGAAGCACATTTTAAACAAACTGTTCAAAACGCAGCTGTTTCCAAGTAAAATACTGTCGAAAGCAAAAATAACAGAAGCGTCTCGTCTTCCTGCTTTAACCAATAAAAAAAGAATCTGCGGCTAATGACAAACGTCTGTCGCGGTGTATTTGTACTGCATGTACTTGACTGAGGCAAACGTGTCTCCGTGGATGGCGTTTCTACCCAAAGGCTGAACTTATCTGCTCGCACATCTTTGTCGAGAGCCGCCTTTAAGTCTCGGCGCATTCAAAGACCATATTCAAAGGTTACATCAACAAAACAGAAAAAGAACATTCTATTCGATCAAGTTACAGTTCCAGGGACACATAATACTGTTTCAGACTGTGGATCTGCCTCGGAGCTTTGTGTTTACGCTGTAGAAACTATTCAGTTGCACTTTTTGTATCGTTGCTCGAGTCCGCGGCCTTTTGCAGGTCATTAAACGGGATGAAGATCACTTCAAACATCGTACATGTGATCACGAAGTAAATTAATCTGAGACGCATCTTTCAGTCCCACATGACCTGGAAAACCTAGAAACAATGACGTGGAAAACTTCTCTAACCTCTGATCTGATAAGACGATTGGATATCAAATTACTGCCCCTTTAGTGCTTTAGCGCGCAGTGCCCCGGGCCCGTTAGCGCGCAGCCCCGGGCCCGTTAGCGCGCAGCCCGGGCCCGTTAGCGCGCAGCCCGGGCCCGTTAGCGCGCAGCCCGCGCAGCCGCGCCCGGCCCGTTAGCGCGCAGCCCGGGCCCGTTAGCGTCATAAACTGGTTTTCAAGATGGTTTTCGTCTCCTCCTGCATTGTACCATTTTTGTGACATGTTCAACACGTGCAGATAAACAAAGACGTTGTGAAAAGGCGTGTGACGTGGAAGTCTCACCATGACCCTGAAGTCCTCCAGGTTTTTGAACTTGGACAGATGCTCCTGCAGTTTGGGGTCGATCGTCTGGTTCTTGATTCGAGAGTACTTCAAAAAGGCCCAGAACTTCTCCAGGCCGTACAGCTGACCTGAACGTGAACACCAACCAGCGTTAGCGGCTTTCCAACGCCATCGGGACCGTTCCATCTGTTCTGATTCAATCTCACTGTAAACAAGTGTGTCGGACCTCCGTAAACAAGTGTGTCGGACCTCCGTAAACCTCCGTAAACAAGTGTGTCGGACCTCCATAAACAAGCGTGTGTCGTGCCTCCGTAAACAAGTGTGCGTCGGGCCTCCGTAAACAAGTGTGCGTCGGGCCTCCGTAAACAAGTGTGCGTCGGGCCTCCGTAAACAAGTGTGCGTCGGGCCTCCGTAAACAAGTGTGCGTCGGGCCTCCGTAAACAAGTGTGCGTCGTGCCTCCGTAAGCAAGTGTGCGTCGTGCCTCCGTAAACAAGTGTGCGTCGGGCCTCCGTAAACAAGTGCCTCCGTAAACAAGTGTGCGTCGGGCCTCCGTAAACAAGTGTGCGTCGGGCCTCCGTAAACAAGTGTGCGTCGGGCCTCCGTAAACAAGTGTGCGTCGGCCTCCGTAAAAAAACAAGTGTGCGTCGTGCCTCCGTAAAGCAAGTGTGCGTCGTGCCTCCGTAAGCAAGTGTGCGTCGTGCCTCCGTAAACAAGTGTGCGTCGTGCCTCCGTAAACAAGTGTGCGTCGTGCCTCCGTAAACAAGTGTGCGTCGTGCCTCCCGTAAACAAGTGTGCGTCGTGCCTCCGTAAACAAGTGTGCCGTCGTGCCTCCGTAAACAAGTGTGCGTCGTGCCTCCGTAAACTAGTGTGCGTCGTGCCTCTGTAAACTAGTGTGCGTCGTTGCCTCTGTAAACAAGTGTGCGTCGTTGCCTCTGTAAACTAGTGTGCGTCGTTGCCTCTGTAAACTAGTGTGCGTCGTGCCTCTGTAAACAAGTGCGCGTCGTGCATCCGTAAACAAGTGTGCGTCGTGCCTCTGTAAACAAGTGTGCGTCGTGCCTCTGTAAACAAGTGTGCGTCGTGCCTCTGTAAACAAGTGTGTCGTGCCTCTGTAAACAAGTGTGTCGTGCCTCTGTAAACAAGTGTTGTACGTCTGAACAGGATGTCGTTTCTGTCCACATCTAACCACGTGCAGTTTGTGAGTTTGTCCTGTTAATGCCTTTTATTGCCCCTTTAACATCACGGCCGGGGGGAAAACAGGCCTCTGGCTCGGGTTTATTGCACTGTCGGCGATCAAATAATCTAATCCGATCTCATTTTTTACCTTTCTCAAAATCCCTGAGCGTCTCTTCCTGAAAGTCCTTGAAGAGGTCGAGCCTGAATCTCCGTTCCAAACCGTAGCTGTAGTATCTGAAGAGGCACTCCAAACCGTACCTACGACACACACACACACACACAGGACAATGTGACCAAACGCCGACGACCACCTCTGACCTCTGGCTCCTGTGACCTCTCATCAGACCAGCTGTGGATCTGAACCGGTTTCACTCGTTTGCTCTTTAACTAATGTGTCGTCGCGCACACATTTCCACAGAGAACTGAAACTGCGGCGACGACGTGACATTCGACGCGCACTTCAGATTGTGCGTTGGCTGCGTTTAACATTTTAAAAAAAGAAGGTGCACTTGGCCACTTTTACAGGTCAGATCTGTGGAGAGAGTGTGTCGTTTGTGCGACATACAACAGATTAGTCACTACACATCCTGATGAAAAGGTACTAAATGATTTTAAACTCTTCATAGCTCCACGTTCACATCCTAAATATTCAGATTATCCAAGTACTTTTCTCTCATCTCTTGACGTTGTAGGTACATTATCTACTTTAACTTACAGTTTTAATGTTAAAAAGTACATGTTTAGAGGCGTTTACGGTTTATTATTCTGTAGTGTGACCTGGAAATGGCTGATGAAAATTGACTTTTACTAAATATTCTTACTGAGTTAAGAGGGAATTGAAGTTGTGCCTCTTCATATTGTGTATTGTATGAAATCACGAGGCAGCCCGTGACTCCCAGCTCTTCCCAGGAGCATTTAAAAAAAAGGAAAAACAGGAATAAGCATAACATCAAAACGGACTTAATCCTGCAGCTATAGCTCACGTTCTGACAGGTTAAAGCCCAGCAGGTAACATGCAGAGGGAACTAAAATAATAAGGCCAGACGCTGCTTAAATTTAATAGATATCAATTTGAAACGTCTCCTGTAGTTTGCTCACATAAACGTAACAGGGAAAAAAAGGATTTGTGTGTAGTTTTTCACAGAAATAAGGCGTTTTATGTGTAAAAACGGCCTATTTTGATCAGATTTGGGGCATTTTAAAGCTGAAAAATGGACAGCAGCCACTTTTCTTTGTTAATTTTGTTCGATCTGACTGAATATCGGCCTGAAATGTCAATTTGACCTCATTTTTAAGACTTACACATTTAATAAAATCAGGATTAGATATGAACAAATCCTTCCGTTCGATCTGTTAAAATCTTGTACTTTAAGTTCCGATCTTTACGTCTCGGCGGGAGGAAAACGGCATTAAAAGTAAATAATTAAACTGATTGGACACTTTTGTTTCCTCGTGAAAGCCAGTATGTTGAGAGAGCAAAACTAACCAAAACAACATAAGATTGTTTTGCCAGCTAAAGCCCCGCCTTAAATGAGTACTACAGAATGCAATGTTGGGTCTCAGCTGATCCAAGGCCACGCCCGTCTCCCTCAAACTGGGAGGTGCGCAGCTGGAGCAGATCGAGCAGCAGCACGCCACGCCCCGCTGAGTCAGGGGTAACACCCACGTCGTGGCGACCCCCCCCCCCCGCTGGAGGTGGCCGCGGGTTCGACTCCCGCTCTCTCCGCTCACCTGTAGTTGTCCTTGGCGTCCTCCAGCGCGAACTGCTTGAACTCCTCGTACATTCTCCTGTTGAAGTTGTCCCGGAGGAAGAAGGACCAGAACCGAAACAGGGAGTTCATCTCCTGAGAGAGGCCGGCGCCCAACCGTTTTCTCTCTGCAACCGGAAGAGTCGTTTAGAGTTCGAGAGCGGCGCGCAGAACACACAAACCGATTCATCTGAGGTCTATTTCAGCGTTTCCTCAGCAATAAGAGTCCAAAATATCCTTCACAGTCTAAAAACGACCTCAACTTCAAGCGCCCCCTACAGGTCGGACGACTCGTTGAACTAAAATGCAGTTGAGAGAAATATATTTTGAGTTTTGCTAAAAATTATACAAATGTTATCCCAGAACAGCGCATTTTTTTTTAGGTTTATAATTTCACTTCCTGTTTGTAATTGATGACATCACAGTAGGAAATTACCCAGCAACCACTGGGCCAAAACTCATCTAATGACACAATTCTTAATAAATATATGAGAGCAACTTTATGATGTTGAATTCATGTTTAAGGAGTCAAAGGAGTCATTTTCTACAGATTTTTTTAACGTTTTCTCCACAAATACCTGCTCGATTGGTGTAAAACTATCATTTATATGTACGACAGGTGCAAATACACCAAATAAAGTCAAAATCACACTTTGCTGCTCTTTGTATTGCCATAAACTTAAAATATGGAACTATAATTTGGTGAGACTTTTACAGTCCACACATGCTGCAGGTGAAGAAGAAATCTTAAATTTAAAGCTATAAATTTCAACCTTCATTTGTAGATCACTACATTTTTTTAAAGTTTTTATTTTCCATGTAATGTTTTCATATAAAAACAAGGCTTTTACTGTAGATTTGCCAAAAGTGCGTACATTTGGGACGTATAAATTTGAAGCAGGTTTGAATTTCTTGCTTCATCTAGTTTGAAATGATAGATACTGCCTTTGAAGTATAAATGTACCATCAAAATCTACGTATTCAATGGGATTAAATTAAATGATAAAAGATCTTTAGGTGCAGACTGGACAATAATGTTTTTTCCACATAAAGGTTTGAGTTTTGCTTGTTGTGTTTGAACTAAACATATAGGAAACATTTTGATTGGTAATGGCATTATTGAGACAGGATTATCATCATCATCATCATCATTATCGAGACAGGATTATTATTATTATTATTATCGAGACAGGATTATTATTATTATTATTGAGAAAGGATTATTATTATAGGATTATTATTATATTATAGATTATTATTATTATGGATTATCATTATTATTAGATTATTATAGTATTATTATTATATTATTATTATTATTATATTATTATAGGATTATTATTATATTATAGGATATATATCATTAGATTATTATAGTATTATTATTATTATTATATTATTATTATATATATAGGATTATATTATATATAGGATTATTATTATATTATAGGATTATTATAGGATTATCATTTGATTATTTGTATTATTATTATTATATATTATTATTTGATTATTATGTATTATTATTATTATTATATTATTATAGGATTAAAAAATATATATACAAATGTTTCCTGCATTAGTGAGATAAACAGAAACACTCAATTCGAACCTTTCCTACTGTCGTTTCCTTTGAGTTGCTGATTTGTGCCCACAGACCAGTTTATTAATAAGAAAATAATATTAAATATATTTTACTAAAATAAAACCATAATAATAAAAATGAAAACAGAACAGAAGAATAATTAAAAAAATAATAAAAATACTAATAATGAAAGTGAAAAAAACACAGAATATGAAGAGTGATTAAAAATAATTTTAAAAAAATGAAAAAAAAAAAAAAACAGAAGAGTATTTTTAAAAAATTAAAGAAAAAAAAAACACAGAAAAATAAGTCATTTAAAAATAATAATAAAATAATAATAAAAATGAAAAAAAAAGAAAGATTAAGAAGAGTAATAAAAAAATGATAATAATAAGAATAATAATAATAAATAGAATAATAATAAGAGTAATAAAAATAAAACAAAACAATAATGATAATAATAATAATAAATAATAATAATAAATAGAATAATAATAAGAGTAATACAAATAAAACAAAACAATAATGATAATCATAATAATAAAGTGTTGTTGAGTCACCGTTGAGGCAGCGTCGTCTGTACTTGTGGTAGCCCTGCTGCGTGAAGCCGTTGTCCCGCAGCAGCTCGTGGGACGGATGCCAGAATTTGGGCAGCGACTGAGGCGTGCAGCCGTAGCTCCCCGAGATCGGAGCTCCTTCAGACGGCGACGCGTTCGAGCTGCTGTGGAGGAACGGGAGGAGGAGAGGATTTAAAAACTGTTTTCAAAATCGATATAAAAACCAAACCAAACAGATTACACTGACAAGTTAAACAAACACAGCAGCACTTTAAAACTAAGTAAATCCAGCTGTGTTTGAGTCAACTTCTTTCAGTTTAATTATGCGTCTGTGTCTCAAAACCTTCACCATTTTAAACAAAAAAAGAACCAGTGAAGTCTCATTTAGTCCTATTCCGAGTGTCAGTGGACTCGTTTATATTATCAAGTGGGTTTAGATCAATATTGTGGTTTTAAATATCTCAAATATAGAATGATGATCTACGGGTGGGACACAGATTATAACTATATTGTGGAATAAAACCTGTTGTAATTATGAAGTGTCAGTTTGAGAAGAAAAGTTGAAAAAAAATGTTGAAAAATCACATCCAAAAGTTTTATTTGCACAAAATCTGATCCTTAAAACAGTAATTCAACATAATGCTCTTCTCTGGAGTTTTTTTTGGTTTTTTTTTAGCTCAGCGTGGTTGCTAGGAAACTAACAGAATTCTTAGTGTGAGGTCATGATTTACAACCAGGAGGTCAAATCTTAAAACCTAAAAAAATGGCCAAACTGGGATCAAATCTGTAACGTTTTAGGCCAAATGTTGAATGGAATAAATGTCATGGGCGGTTTAAGAGACCCCCTTCGCCGTGACAGACCCCCTTGTGCACCTTATGGAGGCGGAGCGCGGCCGGTGCTCTCTGGAGTCCAGGACCCAGCCGATGTGAGCCTCCTGCGGCGGGTTGGAGCTGTGGCGAGTTTTCTTCTTCCGCAGAGTCTGAAAAAAAGACGGGAGGCGCTTTACGACTCGAGGTTATTCCCACAAACCAGACGACGGCCGGTTCAAACCCTCACGTGAACGCAAATGCTTTAGAGTTATTGTTCGATCTTCTGCATGAGCCTGTGGGGGGCTTTATTCAAACTCATTAGGTTCATTCTGCACGCGCTGAAACATAACGACGCCCTTCTATTCTAAAACAGTCCGGTAAACATCGCACAGAAATGTTTTTAAAGTGTAATAAACCGTTTCTCTGACCTGTCCGTCGACGGTGCCGCTCTCCTTGATGACGGGGTAAAACCTGGGGGTCTTGTTCGGGTCACAGCGGCCCGGCGTGCGCGGCGTGCGGGGCGTTCGAGGCGTGTTGCGGCGTGTGAGCGCTGGGGGATTCAGGGACCGTTTTTAGGCAAAGAGCGGGATAAATCCACTCCACTGTCCGCTGCGAAACAAAAGAGAACACGAGTCAATGAACGGGAAATGGAAATACAACGAGCGGGATTGAAAGTCCCGCCTCCAACATGACTTCAACGATGAGTACAACGGCAACGAAAATCAGAAAGAACTAACAGAACAGTGTTGAACATTACAATGAGGGAGAGAGAGGAGAGAGGAGGGAGAGAGGAGGGAGGAGGAGAAGAGAGGAGGAGAGAGGGGGAACTGAGGGGAGAAGGGGAGGGAACGAGGAGGGAGAGAGGAGGGAACGAGGGGGGAGAAGGGGAGGGAACGGGAACGAGAGAGGGAGAGAGGAACGAGGAGAGGAACGAGGAGGGAACGAGGGGAAAGAGAGGAGGGGAACGAGGGGGAGAGGGGAGGGAACGAGGGGGGAGAGGGGAGGGAACGAGGGGGAGAGAGGAGGGAACGAGGAGGGAACGAGGGGGAAGAGAGGAGGGAACGAGGGGGAAGAGAGGAGGGAACGAGGGGGAACGAGGGGGGAACGAGGAGGGAACGAGGGGGGAGAACGAGGAGGGAACGAGGGGGAGAACGAGGAGGGTACGAGGGGGGAGAATGAGGAGGGTACAGAGGGGGAGAAGAGGAGGTACGAGGGGGGAGAAGAGGAGGGTACGAGGGGGGAGAACGAGGAGGGTACGAGGGGGGGGAAGAGAGAGAGGGTACGAGGGGGAGAGAGAGGAGGGTACGAGGGGGGAGAGAGAGGAGGGTAGGGGGGAGAGAGAGGAGGGTACGCGGGGAGAGGAGAGAGGAGGGTACGAGGGGAGAGAGAAGGAGGTACGAGGGAGAGAGAGGAGGGAACGAGGGGAGGGAACGGGGAGGGAACGAGGGGGAGAGAGGAGGGAGAGGGGAGGGAACGAGGGGGGAGAGGGGAGAGAGGAGGAACGGGGGAGAGAGGAAGGGAACGAGGGGGGAGAGAGGAGGGAACGAGGGGGAGAGGAGGGTGAGGAGAGGGAGAGAGGAACGATGGGGGACAGAGGAGGTGGGAACGAAAGCCTCTGGGTCGTCCCCCTCTAACCAGAGACTCCTGCTTGACCTCCGCCCCTGGAACGCATAACCCTCCTCGTTCTCACCCGGCGGCCAGAGGACGCTGAACCCTCTCATTCCCACCCCTCGTACCCTCCTCGTTCTCCCCCTCTTCCCTCCTCGTTTCTCCCCCCTCGTTCCCTCCTGTCCGTGCACCCTCGTTCCCACCCCGGTTATCCCTCCTCTCCCCCTCGTGCCTCCCTCTGTCCCCCTCGTTCCCTCTCGTTCCCTCTCTCTCATCCCCCTTCGTGCCACTCCCCCGCTCCACGCCCTCGTCCCTCCCCGTCCTTCCCCCCTCGTTCCACGTCCTCTCTTCCCCCCGTTCGCTCCTCGAGTCCCTCCTCTCTCGACCCCTCGTTCCCTGCACCGTCGTGCCACCCCTCGTCCCTCCTCTCTCCCTCCCATTCCCTCCCCTCTCCTCGAGTCCCTCCAATCTCGATGCCTCCTCTCTCCCTCGCATCTCTCCCTGCACCTCTCGCGAGCACCATGTAATGTTGTTCAGAGACACTGTTCTGTTAGTCTTTCTTTACGATTTCAGTTTGCGTTGTAACTCACGTTAGAGTCATGTTGGAGGCGGGGACTTCGGAATCCGCGCTTTGAATTCCATTTCCCGTTCGATGACGGATCGTAGGTCTCTTGTTTCGCACCTAGCAGGACCAGTTGAGTGGCATTTATCCCGACTCATTGCCACCTAAAAAGCACGGGTCCCTGAATCGCGCCACGCTCACACGCGACGCACAACGCCATCGGACGAACGCGACCGCACCGAACTAAGCGCACGCGCGGGGCCGCTGTGACGAGAGAGGGGGAACGAGGTGGCCGAACCAAGACCCGCAGGGGTTACTCCGTCATCAAAGGGAGAGCGGAGAGAGGGAGGGAGGAGAGGTGGAAGAGGAGGGAACGGGCGGGGAGACGAGGGAACCGAAGGGGGGCGGAAGCCGCGACGACAGTCAGAGAAAGGACGGTTTATTACACTTAAAAACGAATTCGTAGCTATGTTTACCGGACTGATTGTGTTAGAACATAGAAGAGGGGCGTCGTTAGTGTGTTCAGGCGGATGATCAGCAGAACCGCTAATGAATTTGATAAATCCCCCCACAGCTCATGCAGAAGAAGAGGGTACGATACGAACAAACTCTAAAGCATTGCGTTCACGTAGGTTAACCGGCCGTCGTGTCTTTAGAGAGGGTGTGGTAGGAATAACCTCGAGTCGTAAAGCCGACCTCCCGTCTTTTTTTCAGAGCTCGCAGGAAGCGAAAGAAGAAAAAGTCGCCAGCAGCCTCCAACCGGCGCAGGAGGAGAGCTGCAGCATCGGGGTCAGGCTGCCTAGACTCCAGGAGACACGCGACCGCGGCTGCCGCCTCCATAAGTGGCACAAAGGATGGTCATGTCACTGGCAAGGGGTCTCTGAGAAGCGCGCGGAACGAAATATTATGATCCATTACAGACCGCATTTGGGCCTAACAAAGGCGTTACAGATTTGATCCCGTTTGGCTTTTTAGGTTTTAAGATTTGAAGCTAGCAGCATTGTTGTAAATCATACCTCACACTAAGAATTCTGTTAGTGTTACCTAGCAACGGACCACGACTGAGGCTAAAAAAAGAGACCAAAAAGAACTCGACAGAGAGAGAGAGCAGGTCATAGATGATGGAGTGATATAAGTATGTGAAGAATCAGTTTGTTGCAAATATAAAACTTTGATGTGATTTTTCAACTGAGTATTTTATCTTTCAGAGCTTTCTTCTCAAACTGACACTTCATAATTACAACAGTTTATTCCACAATATAGTATATCTGCTGCTCCCACCCGTAGATCATCATTCTATATTGAGAATATTTAAAACACAATATTGATCTACCCACTTGAAATATAAACGAGCTCCACTGACACTCGAATAGACTAAAGAGACTTCACTGCGTCTTTTTTGTTAAATAGTGAAGTTTTGAGACACAGACGCAATTAAACTGAAAGAAGTTGGCTCAAAGCAAGCGAAAGCTGAGATGTAAGTAGTATGTAAAAGTTGCGTGGAGAGAGGTATGGTGATATTGACTGAAACTTGTGCCGTGTAATCTGTTTGGTTTGAACGTAGGATGTGGAGAGTATATCAGATTTATGAAAAGGACGCACAGGGTGTTTAAAGACCGTCTACTACCTCCCCGTTCCTGCCAGCAGACAAGCACTGCGAAGGCGGAGTGCCGCATGAGAGAGCGGTAGCTGAGAGAGACTCCGAGATCTGAGCGGAGGGCATAACGGGACTGCACGCCTCAGTCCTGCCCAAATTCGTGGGATCCGTCCCGGACGAATAGACTGCGGCGGGGACGAGAACAGAGCGATTCTCATCGGCGCTACAGGGGGCTACCCAGCCAGAACGACAGAGCGACGGGCATGCCCTCAAGACCGAGGGAGTGAGAACGCTCAACAAGAGCGTTGTATTAGAACTGATTCTATCATTTATTTTTTTGAGATATGGTGGTGAGAGTAGGACTGACTTATTTGGTAGATACGTCAGGATATTATCTATTATTAAGATTATACTGAGAATGATTGTTCGAGTTAATGTAGTTTTGTTTTAAGGTGTGTTAGATTACGAGCGGTGATATATTATTCGGTGAACGATCAGATGATCTTCTCATTTATTTATCATTTGAATACTCTATTGCTTAGCTTATCTTTTTTTTTCATTTATTATTTATTTTATTATATTTTTAATGACTTATTTTCTGTGTTTTTCTTAATTTTATCGGATAAGGAGAGTACGACCATTGCTAGTTTTTATTGATAGTTGTCGAATGTATACGATTAAAGAGTAGTTGATCACTCTTCATAGTATCTAGTTTGTATGAGGTGCACTTTCACATTATTATAGTATTTTTATTATTTTTTTTAATTATTCTTCTGTTCTTTTCATTTATTATTATGGTTTTATTTAGTAAGAACGAGAACATTTAATGAGAACTGAGTGTGTCTGTATAGAAGTGAGACGATCGGATGGGACGAAAGTCAGAGCACAAGTAGAGGGGAGAAGACCAGAGACATAGGAAAGTTCAATGGGTATCTGACGATCGTCGACGTAAGCAAGAACGAAGGATGTATAGATAGTGTTAATTCGAATCCGGGGAAAGAGAGAATAATTTAATATAAGTGGAATACTAGCAGTAATAATCAAATCGCATAACTATAAAAATCCTAATAATGATATAAATCCGGGGGTATAAAAAGAGAAGAGTATATAATAGAGAGAGATAATGGAAACTGAGAGTATGAAAGGAATATCAGAATCTATGAATAATTCGAGATGGAGATAAGCTAGCAGGAGGAGGAAGTATAAGTGAGAGGAATCTATAATTAAAGATGGAGATGAATACGAGAATAGAGGATAGGAATGATATGAAGAGAGGTACGAGAGAAAGGAAATCTAAATGAGAGACACTGAGAAAGAGAGTAGAATAAATAATCCATAATAAAACTGCGGCACTTTACGAGGGGGAGAGAGGACTCTAATAATAATAATAAAATGCGTGAGAGCGGCAGGGCCGGGAGGAAGAGAATAGAGTAGAATAATAAACGATACCTTGTCTCGGAGTGAGAGAGGATGAGGATAAGTGGAATGGGATAACTGAATGAATATCACCCGGATACGACTCGGGAGATAAGGCACGAGAGAGGGAGCCAGAATTCAAAAGTTTCCGGATACTTTAGAGTGGGTGGCAAGAGCCACGAGACGAAGAAGGCAAAAACTTCCAGGAAACAACCTTTATGTCGCAGAAAAGAGAAGAGGATGAGCAGGAAACTACCATGGTCGCGCGACCTAAAGGAAGTAGCGTAGGTTATATCATTTAAAGGATAACAATGACGCGCAAGATGAGAGATACGTGAAGAGCTGGAGAGAGAGTGGAGGTACGAGTAAGTAAGTGACTATTCTAAAAGGCAGGAAATACTGAGCCAGGTTCAAGAACGTATGAAACGAGAAGGGGAGAAAGTATGCCATGAGGACGCTGCCGTCAAATTGGATGAACGTGCGGCGCAAAATGAGACGAGCCAGGTATTTGGGGCGAAACAGTACGTGACAGTAAGAAGCGCATAGTGATTTTTAATGAATGAGAGAAAGACGGTGGAAGATGTAACATGGAAGAATAACAGAGACTTCTAAAAATGTGAGTAAGTCGTAGACAATGAAGGCGGGATGAAAACTGTATATAGCTTTAAATTTAAGATTTCTTCCGACCACTTGCGAAGCGTTCGATTGTGGACTGTAAAAGAGGGGGTGAGAGAGGGGGTACGAGGGGGCAGTACCAACCGACAAGGGAAACAAGATACTTCAGCTCAATTTTACAAGGGAGAGAGAGTTGACGTAACGAGGGGAGAGAGGAGGGGAACGAGGGGGGAGAGAGGAGAACGAGGGAGAGAGAGGGAAGAGGGTGGAAGAGGATTATGCCCCAACGGAAGGAAGAGAGAGGAGAGGACACGCATGGGAGAGAAGGAGGAAAACGGAGGGCCAGGGACACGAAAGGAACATGGCGAGGAGATGGAGGAGGGCAGGGGGGAAGAAAAGATGGTAACTTTGGCGTCAGAGAGGAGGGAGACGAAGGTGTGGGATGAGAGGAGGAATACGAGGGGTGGAACCGAGGGAAGGGAAGAGAGTATCGGCTACTACGCGGGAGAGAGGGGGGAGGAGTAGGAGGGAACTGAGCGACAGGTAGAGAGAAGGGGAAGAGGGAGAGGACGAACTAGAAAGATAGTTTACCCCCAATGCGGAAAGCCAAAGGATAATTGTAGAGAGAAGAACCTAAAGATTATATATAAATAAAAACCGTTAGTACGAAGTACTATCAACTTTGCTCCCTTTCTTTAGCCCTTGCTCCCATATTATATAGAGTCATGAGGTCAAAACTATGCCACATCACATCACGTGCTTGCATGACGTGCTGAATGTATCACTATTGATTATCCACTGGTCAGTTACGGTTTAGCGAGTTCTGCGTGGTCCCCAAGCAGACAGTGCATTGCTCTGTGACAACAGGAAACGTATTTACCGGCAGAGGAAGGGCGGATTACTATCTCTGTTACGCGTGTATCTCGATCAATTACCAAACGGACGGAGCGAAGTGTAGAGATCAAAACCTAAAAAAAAAATATGCCCGTGTCTGATAAACATTTGTAAATTACTGAGACGCTAACAAACCTCATACAATCTATATCTTTCATCCAAACATAGACTTCTAATCTTCATGTGAATCCCATACCAGGATCGTCCACCCCTTGTCAAGAGGAAAGCAGCTTTAAAAAGTATGAAGAAACTCCGATTCTTTAATTGAAGGATCAAGACCTGTCTGAGCAAGGGAACAGTATGGCAGCTATCGATCCGTGCTGACTCTCGGAACAGCCCGTGGAAAGTTCAATCTGAAGCAAGAGAATCAGTGGGCTTTGGATAGTAATATAATTGATGCCTGTGAGATCACAATGCACACTGACTATATTCATAGCTCAATATCCACGGAACCATCTTTCATGGAATTCCCCAAGATAGCACTCGAATCAAATCTGAATCGCTCACAGTAACAACTATAACAGACTGGATTATTGCGACACGCCTCCTGCCCTCCTACTCACACGTGGAACGTATGAGACAATCTACAGCTATATGTTTAGCTCGGTTCTGAATGCTCTCTTCTTCCTCAGCGCAGGACGAATCCAGCAGCGTCCAACCAGGACAAGTAACGGGTTTTATTAGAGCGGACGTCTCAATGCATAGTTCTATCGCTCCCATATGCGTGGGTTTAAACGAGACAACATCACCAATATCCTAGCATCTCAATTCAGTTTCATAGTTCCTGAAGACGCACTACTTGATCAGAGGGTAGCATAGTGTGCGAGTAATACTCCCCCCTTCACCTTGGCCAGGCCCACAGCTTGTCGGACAGCAACTAAAAAAAGAATGAGATGAATATACCTGGAGCGCCCTCTGTTGAATGATGGTGTGGTCTCGTGAGGCCGGGCGCGCTGGAGAAAGCGCGGTGTGAGACCGCCTCGAACACTGTAGCCCGGCGCGTTGCGCCGTGCCCGCTTGCACCATTCTGCTGCCGATACTCGGCCCGATACCCAAGCTAATTCCGACCTACTATTCTTCTGAGGTGAAGACTGTCTATGGCCGTGAGCGCGCTCTGCTCCTTGTGCCTACCTATCACTGTGATAGCCCCACCCACGTCTCGTCCATCTCACTTCACTACACCTCTAGATTTATATACGAGCTAATAGGCTAGACCTCAAACAACCATTTCTTGCACCGATTTGATCCACTACAAGTATATGTATCAAATCAACAATCGAATGACAGTAATTTGCTACGTCTACCACAATAGTCAACTAAAGATCTGACCAGAAATTCATGTATTCAATTAGATTATATTCACTGAAGTGACAACGATCATGCCTCGGAACTATAAAGCATCGCGGTTTTTGAGAAGCTAAATACAAGACTTCAATGAACTTTCAGGCGCGGATCGACGGTATACGACCTTCTATTGAAATATGCCCTATACATATACTCCATTATTTAGTTATGTATATTGGGCCTAGGTACAGCCTATTAACGCGATATCTGCTACTTGGTGTGCATAATGACGCATATCCCACAGCTGTGACGCCGAAGCAGCTGTGTATCCTGAGTGCCGCTGATGTTCAGCTGGAAGAACCCTTTACCACACGAGCAATAAGGGCGCCTGCATCTCGGCATCTTCTCAGCCCCGTTTCCACGCTGGGTACGATGCCCCCAGCGCTATCCTACAGTCCAAAAATATCCGACAATGTATGTGTTAAGAAAGAGCAGTAGAGCAAACGACGGATCTTATTCTGTGAAAAACCTACACACCAAAATCCACTTTTTTTCCCCCTGTTACGTTTATGTAGGCAAACCTACAGGGGAACCGTTTTTCAAACTGATATCGGTATCGTCGGGCTGCGAGCTGGCGCAGTACAGAGGCGTTTTATAAGCAGCGAAGGGAGGCGCGTTTCTTTGAGTATCTACATTGCAGAGTTACCCTCCTGAGCAGTTACCTACGCCTAATAATGCTGTCCCTGGTTGGTAGCCCTTCAGTAATCTGATGTGTACCACACCTGTGTAGAGCGTTGCCAATAGTTATTACATAATAGTTTACCTTCGTAATGCTGATAGTTTGTATGCTATTATTCCACGGTTGATGTTCTTGATCTTAGATGCTACACTGTCCCGTAGCACTGTGAGTGCAATTCAGGTCGTGCGGCACCATCCAGAGACGTTTACACTCTATTGCTGACACAATATCTACAATTAAACCAAGTCATCTCAGACGGATCACCTACCTCAATACAACCAGGTTTTATATATGAACATTTAGCTAAAATCAATATCATCAGCTCATGTCATGACTGTCACACACAGAATAACTAAATACCGTAAACCCTCTAAACATGTACTTTTACATTAAAACCGTGTAAGTATTAAAGTAGTTGAAGTGTGCGTACCGGATTACCAACTGGATCACATGATTAGAGGTAAATGTAGTACTGTGGTATAATGTGAATTAGTCTGTGCGGTACATCGTACTAAGTACGTGGGTTGGAAGCCTTATTGAAGAGTAAATCATTTATACCTTTTCATCAGGATGTGTAGTGACTAAATTGTGTGTAATGACACCGCATGCTGACAAACGATCTAACACTCCACTCTCATCCATGATAATCTTGAATCCTCGTAGAGGTCGACCAAGTGCGCGCAACCCACCATACTCAATTTATTTTAAAAACTTACGAATTAAAAACACATGGTAATCACCAGAACACAATTGCTGGAAACAAACAGGGTGCCAGAACGGGTAGTCATCCCGAATCAATAAGTGATCAAACTATAAATGTATGCTATTGTGTTTTAGTGAAAATGTGCATGCCTGACCACTACCAGCTTCAGTAATTTTTACTTTTCTCTATAGATGGTAAAACAAATACTGCAGTTGCGTCGAGATAACTGACAGCGATGTAGATGAAGAAGACAAACCAGGCATGACTATCTGTTCTCCTTCGCCACATGTGACTCCGTCATCGACAAGTTGAGTTAGTGACCAAGCTAGTTAGGACAATCGACATCGAACGTAGGTGAGTCCGTCGGATTATATATATCGTGTCGAGTCTATAACCTTGTTCCGGATAGCGTGAGCTGCTGCGCCGTTAGTCGATAGAGTGCTGCTAAGGTACGTTGGAGTGCCCGCTACAATCTCGATTAAGCTTTAATGCTCACGTCTATTGACATTTAGCGAGCCGATGATGTAAAAACAACTCCTCTCACCGACCTCTCTCAAGACACTTCCACGAGTCTAACATTGGACAAAGAGATTATGCGGAGCGTCTGCCAAGTCAGATAATGCAGGAACTATTATCTTCAAGTAACACAATGAACACAGTACTAGTTAAATTGATCACCGCCAAGAAAAACAAAGCAAGTTACACGTATAACAATCGATCCTCAGAGAGAGCCATGAAAGTTCCGTCATTCAGCCCATCATCCAGAAAAAATTAAAACCAGTCTGTATAAGACGATTTATCACTGTGTCTATTTAAATGTATTTGTCTTACAAGGAAAGTTCATTTCGCTCCAAAATTAGAAGCCGCGTCATATACAAAAACTCAAACGAATAATAACGATATCCCGCACACCAGAGGAATGAAAGAAAGTGAAATATTTCATTTTTCTTCATTCCCGTGGTCTGAACTTCCTATTCCTCAAGTTTTGTCTCACTATAGTCAACAACCGTGTTAGGATAGATAATCCGTTTATGACACAGAGTTACGACATCCTGATTTAGTACCGTCTAACCACCAACTTGTTTATCCACCCGAGACGGCACCAGAGTCTAAACAATACACATTAAGCATCAACTAACACATTGATATCAATTAAGAGCAGGCTCCAACAAACCAGCCACAACCTTAAGTCATACAAGGCGAACGAGCGCCCTACCATGCAACCTTCGTCAGTGTGAAAAAACTAACGTATATCTGTTCAGCTGTGTATAAATAGATCAAAGTACAAGTTGCAAACCCTTCACAATCTTCCACCTATCATTTAGTGCACCCAGAGTGTATACAAACGCTGAGCTCATAAACCCAGAAGTACAATTTAATTTAAAGTTAGCCCTGAACCACCGTAATCACTAGTTTAACCTAAGACCGAGTCATATTGCGAAACCGAACGCCATAAGCCGTGTTATATCGTATCCTCTGGCCACGCAAGCGCGAATCAAGCCACCAACTAACGTTCCGTATCTCAGCTAGAGGCCAAGAGCAAGAGCTCGCACTATACAGTATGTAACGTGCGCGTCCTCGACGTTATATCATCACTACGCGCCTTATCAAGGCTATCACGCAGCACACACCTGGTGCGCGTTACGAGCACGACGGCAACAACTGTGTACGACGGACAAGAAGCCGCCGTTCAGCAACACATTGTACGGTAGCGAATGTTACCAAGAAACAAACCAACTTTGAGCATACAACGCTTGAAGCACGACGATTTCGAACCTCTATTTGTGTGCGATCTGCGTCCTTCGCGTAGCACTCGTACTACTATCTACAGTCCGTTGCCTTACCGTGTGACTTTGCGCAGCGCTATTGCTTATCTCCATGATGCCTTGTCTGCCCATTCTAACACTACTCTCACTACCGTCAAGTTACGGTAAGATGCCCCAGTGTGGATTGAGCCGAGAGAGGAACGTTTGGAGCTGCACGGGCTGGGAAAAATATCCAATTGTGTTTGGATTCGCGACGTACGTTTTAATAATGGGAGTCGGTTAAAAGTTCACATTTAAACTGAAATAAATTTACACAAAAAGACTGAAACGGGCAAATAAACTGACAAACTACTAAAAGATTCACATTTGTACAAATCTAAAACTATCGTTAGCAGTTTTTATGCAGAATTAGATATTATGGAAAATTTGATGGCGGTTAATCTTGTAATCTTGGTGCCATAGTAACTGTCTGCACATTTAAATATACTCCAGTTAATGCAATTGGAAGGACAAAAAGAGCCTTAAATAAAGTATAAACTCTGGTATTTTCAAGTATTCAGAGAAGTACAATTTTATCAGAAAAGTACATGTAACTTAGCACGGCCCGCCTCCATTTGACTTTATATACATTATTTTAAAAGGTGTAAACCATTAAAATGCAAAAGCCTGACTGTCCAAAAGATGTTATTTTTGTAATGAAATGCTAAACTCTTAGCGGTGGCGTCGCATCCGTGAGTTCTAAACTGAGGCGTTTCCAAAAATAGCGCATCGTCTCTCTGCTCGGGCGCTGACCTGGATCTGGACTCGCTGACGTAACACCGAGCTAATACAACCGAGCTAAAACACTGAGCTAATACAACCGAGCAAATACAACCGAGCTAATACAACAGAGCTAATACAACCGGAGCTAAAACGGCCGAGCTAAAACACCAAGCTAATACAACCAAGCTAAAACACCGAGCTTATACAACCGGAGCTAAAACAACAGAGTTAAAACGACCGGAGCTAAAACACCAAGCTAATACAACCAAGCTAAAACAACCAAGCTAAAACAACAGAGCTAAAATGACCGAGCTAAAACAACAGAGCTAAAAAGCCGAGCTAATACAACCGAACTAAAATGCTGAGCTAATACAACCGGAGCATCACAACGAGCTAATACAACCAAGCTAAAACAACAGAGCTAATACAACCAAGCAAAAACGCTGAGCTAGACAACAGAGCTAAACAACCGAACTAAAACACTGCGCTAAACAACTGAGCTTAAAAACGTCGAGCTAATTACAACCGGAACCAAAACGCGCGCAGAACGCTAATACAACCGGAGCTAAAACACAGAGTTAAAACAACAGAGCTCTAAACGACCGAGCTCTAAAACGCCGTGGCTAATACAACCGAGCTAATTACAATCGCGAAGCGGCTAAAACGCCGAGCTAAAACACCGAGCTAAAACAACAGAGCTAATACAACCAAGCTAAAACGCTGAGCTAATACAACAGAGCTAATAAAACCGAACTAAAACACTGCGCTAATACAACCGAGCTAAAACGTCGAGCTAATACAACCGGAACCAAAACGGCCGAGCTAATACAACAGGAGCTAAAACAGAGTTAAAACAACAGAGCTAAAATGACCGAGCTAATACGCCGAGCTAATACAACCGGAGCTAAATCACCGAGCTAAAACAACAGAGCTAATACAACCAAGCTAAAACACTGAGCTAACAACAGAGCTAAAACGCTGAGCTAATACAACCGAGCTAAAACACAGCGCTACAACACCGAGCTAATACAACCGGAGCTAAAACAACCGAGTCGCACACGTAACAAGCTCCTCCCACTCTGTGAATGAATGAACGTCAAATTAAACTAGTTTGATATAGTTTGAAACATTTTCTGTCGTTCACTCATTTAAAAGGCAAGAAATAAAAATAATAAAAATAACGCATTCTGAGAAAACGAAATAAAAATAAAAAAATAACGCATTTGAAGTTACAACGTCCAAGAAAAAGTGGATTAAATGAAATAATTGAACTTTTTTTAGGAGCAGATTGGACACTTTTTTGCTTTCAGGTGAAAAATGGTATGTTGAGAAACCAGACTGAGCAAAAAACAAACAAAAAAAACAGAAATAAGTGAGAAATATAAGCATCTTTATCAGGATCTTTTACCTTCACGGGCTCCACCGGCTCCTCTCCCTTCCACAGATCCTGCTCGTAGTAGTACAGCCCGTCATTGATGGCCTTGGCCAGGTCCGCGGTGATCCGGGCCCTGGACTCGTGGTTGCCGGTCCGGTCGCCGCCCGGGTGCTTGCGGACGTACGGCGGCGTCTGCGTCACGATCAGGAGCTTGTCCACGTCGGTGTCGTCCAGCTCGTAGTCCGAGTCCTCGTCCGACCAGTCCGTGAACCGGTTCTTCCGCGGCGCCATCTGCTCCATCTCCTCGTCGAACAGGAAGTCCAGCTCCTCCTGGTCCGGCTCGGGCTGCGGCGGGTTTGAGGGGCGCTCGCTCCGCTCCTACGAGAAGAGACCGCCAGTTATGGAACGCTTTTGTTATTACGGAATTAAAAAGGCCTTAAAAGCTCATTCTTCTCATGTTTGAATAATTTTTGTAAAGTTTATAATTGCACTTCCTGGTTGGACACGGGCACAAATATGACACAGGTAATTCCACAACTGTTACCTAGCAACCAGACTGTAAACAAGAGCCCAAATCCATATCAATGACACAGTACTGATCTGACACACAATAAACGGAGTGAAGGGCGCAATTTTGGGATTGGTTTTTAGTTGTACAGTACCCTATACAGCCATATAAATATTTTGTTCAAACGATTGGTTTGTAAATGTCCCGCGAAACGAGACAGAGTTTCTCCTCTGTTCTCGCACTACCTGATCAGACTTCACAGATGTGATTCCCGTGCTCTACTCTCCCTCTGTAGTTTCTGCCTCAAAAGCTCTTAGCATATTCTGCTTGCTAACTTCTCATTGACGTACCACATAACACTAGTGAACAATCCAGAACCTATGTTCTAACAGCATGTCACACACTACACCAACTCTCAAACTGAGTCAATTACAGAAGGGTCAGTAATTTAGAGGATAGAAGAACGAGTGATCAAACACCAATACATGGAACTGAGTACTTTTTGAAATTGAGTCTTTTCGTCACGATCTATCAAAGAGTGTTGAAAAAACTTAATATTAGAGAAGGATGAAGTCTGGGGAAGATCTTATAAAACATAATATAATGATAATTTAATCCAGCATCTGATTACTTTAAGCTGGGGAATCAATCTCAGTCCATTGCTACTTTAACGTATCTAGCTTTAACATTAAAGTGGCTCATTTCGCAACTACTTTAAACCACGAGGCAACATAAAGTACTTGTCACATTACACTTATCTTGCGCGTTCGCAGAGATCCTTATGACGAATTACTGAGATTATAGTGTTCGAGTCCACACAACACATGATCGTTACTACACAATCGAGAAGAGCGATCTCCATAGTCCAACTGCAGTCACTAAGTGTCCCGCTCCTTATCATATGCCTGTGAGATATGCACTTCACTATTATATATTAAGTCTGCGCCAGAGTGCTTATAGATTCTTAGCCTTAAAGAAGGCTCTATTCCTAGATATCATAGTACTCCCCAGTTAAGTCCTAATTTTCTTATTAACATATTCTAATGTCAGCTACTCAAGTAAGTCATAAAGGACAGAAAAAACTAAAAATTATAATGGACCTATATCTATATCTATATATTAGGTCTTTTTTATTTCAATTAGATATACATTAAGATGATTTTAGAGAAGCAAGAGTCTTCAGCCATCGACGTACGCCTCTACACTTTCGCGTCTGCTTACCTATAGTCTGAGCGAATGCCTGCGGCAATCGCAAAACAGCGGACAACCAGACATCTTTCCCTCACCTAATTCGATATGATCGAGATGTTATACAACTAATTATCACGACATCCTGTTTCAGCTGAACCCAGAATTCTATTGAACGGACCAAAAGAATCGAGAAAGATTAGTATGAATAATCGTAAAAATATTATCTTGTAGCTCTTATACTACTTAGCCTAACAGCTGATACTGAGATCTGCGCAACGACTCTGGTATTGTAGTGCGACACTACAGAGCAATGTGTGTACAGAGCATCTGAAAGAGATAGTCATGATTGTGCTGGTGCTCGGACGTATGTTGACGCTCTGAGCGATGCTGTAGTACGCCATCGAGACGTGATCTCGCGAGTTACCGATCGATCGTCGCCTTCCTGCGCTATTGATATCAGGGTAGCTATGAGCGAGACAGGCCGGAGATAAACTCGCGCTGCAGAAGAGCCAGATGATGCACGCAAGAGGAAAGATGAAGAGCCGGACCTATCATACGGCCATAACCCTGAAGCGCGAGCACGAACGACCGTAGTAAGAGGAGCGCATGCTACAGAGCCTCCGAAGCGACGCCAGTCAAGTACGAATGACTCGCGCCAAGCACGCGTATCAGCAGCGGAAGGAGAGTAGGGATCCTCTCCTCCGTAGAGTATCCTCCCATAAAACCTAAGAGGAATCCTCCTCTCGCTTCGAATAAAGCCCCCACAACGGATCGCTCCCTCCCTGCCCACTTAACGCAGGGGGGCCCCCAAGGACAAGAACCATGGGGAAAAAACGGGGAGGGATTCTGATCCTCAGCATCTCGTAGGAGTGTTTTTTACTTTCTTGCACTATGGGATTTTGCAAATTGAGATAGGTTATTCCCCATAGCCTCTCTCTAGACGAGGCTTTCAAATATTAGATTGGTGAAGAAGGTGTAACTTCCTTTGTCGCACTTCCCACTTTCTCATTGGAAACTTTGTGTTTCCAGTTTTTTCATATAGTAGGTAAATATCCATGGCTTATTATTTTAAAGGGGAAATATTATGCTAATCCTCATCACACCTTTCCTCATCTCGAGTCCCTCCCGCTACTAATCTCTCCGTCCTTTAAACCATGCTAGCTCGTCTCCCTCCTCCATTCATGGTTATTTCCCGACCACTCCAAATCTGTCCCTCTCGTTGTAGTTTTGATTGATTTTTCCTGCTTCGTGAGTAGGATATCTAGTTGCACTGAGTCCACAATATCCTTTTTCACCTACCCCCTTGCTCCCGCTCAAGTCGCTCTGTCACTTTGCTTATTCCCTCGCTCGTCAACTCATGGTTATATACTCAAACTCGATATCACCGAATCCCTCCTACTAATCGGCGTTCTAGATCCATTGTCATCGACTACTTGTTAAAAAAATAAAGGTAGAAATGCTCACAGCCAGTATTGCTCTCCTGTCCGTGTCCTCCTCTCTCACTCCTGCATGTTATTGCTGTCGCACGATACTTAAGGCCACCTGAAAAAAGTGCCCTGCTATAGCACATGTCCCCGTTATAGATGGGCTGCACGTTTCGCCGGCTCTTTGCTTTTCTCCCGGAGCCTGCTATCTATTATTAGCTTTTCCTGGCCACCTGTGCTGTCTTGCAGAATGCCTAAAACCGTAGCTTTATATATGGATTGTTGTCAAGCCTGATAGTGCGGCTTCGTGGATTATTTTCTTAATTTCGTCTTTCTAGCTCAAATAACCCTCAAATACAAGCGGTTAGCTTATTCTTGTCTACTTTATAAGTACATAAACCTCCTCCCACAGATCTGGACCGATATGAGAGGCAGGCACAACTGGTGGGTGTCCACCGGCCTGAAAACATGACTGCATACTCCATCAGAAAGGCAGACATCGTCACGAGAACAGAATGAACATACAAGCCTGGAACCACCAAAAGTACCAATATGGCACCTTTACATTTAGTCAGTAATTTGAGCTGGTCTCTGAATTTGCGATTGCAATAGTTCGTTCATGGGGTTTTCAACTTCCTGTTTTATGCAACTTTTGGAAGACTTTCCCATGGAAAATTAATATTTAAGTTTAAATGTCCTATTTCTGAAATGGCAGTTTATGGATGAGCTTAGATAAGATCCTTTGTCTGATCAAAAAGCTAACAGAGAATTATCATGGAACAGACAAGTATGAAGACAGTTGACGATGAAAGTATTGTCGTTTTGTTATTAATTAATGATTCCACTACATACCATGAGTATACAGAAGGGCACACTGCTTATGGTAATTGTGAAAAGACAAAGCATGGTACCAGAACCTGATTTTTTATACGAATGTTCCTGTTACATCTAAATAATGTAATGTTCTGTGCAGCGTTGTCGTTTACTACAAGTATACGGAATGAGCGCTGTTGACAAGCAAATTTGGCCCATTGGAAATTTGCTAATAAATTACAGCAAGATTCATGTAGGCCTGCAAGCACCAGATGTATTTAAAATGGCCCCATTGATAGCCAAATAAACATGAACGCCCCAAGTGACGAATGAGCCTTCAAAGATGTACTTTTACACATGGAGATACGGACACTTTATATTGCATATGAACTAACCACGTTATAAAAAAGATGACAATAAATCTACTAATCTGAATAGTATTGCACAGAGTAATTATCATTCAACCTGTATGATGGCAGGGCTTTTATTTTTTTACCATTCAGTCTATTTCCTTAAGAAAATAATAAGAGAGTTTGTTGGTGATGTTGTCTCTTACGGTAATAGCAATCCACCACGTATATATTGAAGCTAGTTTCCACAAGGAGTAAACAGCTCAGGTATCGGTATTATAACCGCTCCTTATGAACCTGTGTATCATACTCTTAATATAGTGAACGAATATATGTCAATATTCACCGGATAATATCATGATATGTAAAACATTTTAACTTCTGGATTACCTAAAAATATCCAGTGTCCAGCTCAAGAGTCCGTAGAGAAAATTCCCCAACAGACATCAAACAGAAAAAGAAAAGTCACAGAGCGTTCTTGTTAGTATTTGATTTCAGCCTTGTTACTTCCAGCCTGTCTCACACCACATCTCCCGGTTAGCCAGTCCTTGAGCTAACCCGCCGATCGTAGTGAAGTCAAGTCGGTCAAGCGCGAACAAGGTCCAACCCGATTGCTCTACGCTCTCATTATTTAGAAAAAGGTGTACCCGGAAAACTTCCTGTGGATAATTCAACCGCAAGCCACAAGCTGAGCTGGGGGGGAAATGAGCGTTAAACCGAGCCTTTGGCTCATTTCATTACTTCATATAAAAATAAGGGTCAATTTTTGAAATTGAACGTTATGAGGGGAAAAGAATAGTTCTTTATTATATTAATAATTTTTTGCAATAGTATCCCCTGTGAGTCATTGCTAGTTCGTGCTCTCATAATTTTAGTAAGATAATCTGATGTGATATGTTGATAAATGTCATATAATAAAAGAGAGCAGATGAAATTAGGAGAAGTAACTTTTATGAGTCGTAAGAGATATATAGAATGGAGAAGAAGAGAAGAGAGGGTAGAGAGAAGAGAGAAGAGAGAAGAGGAGGAGAGAAGAGGGAGGAGGAGAGAAGAGAGAAGAGGGAAGAGGAGGAGAGAAGAGGGGAGAAGAGGAGGGGAGAAGAGAGAAGAGAGGAGGAGAGAAGAGAGGAGGAGAAGGAGAGAGGAGAAGAAGAGGAGGGGAAAGAGGAAAAATGGAGAGATGAAACGTTAACGATGGAAGGATGATATGAGGATGAATGTTCAGGGAAGGTTTGATCGTGCAGGAAACGCGAAGACTTTTGTTAAAGACTTTTGTTAAAGACTTTAGTGATTTTTTTCTATAGATAATAATTTACATTTAAAAAAAGACACACAAAGCTTCCAAGTTAAGATAAGATAACTAAGATGCGTTGATACAGAATATACGCACAGATGAAGACTATAATCAAATACACATTAAAACACAGTTTTACGGACATTTGATTGAAATCACACAGTATTTTCTAATATTTCAAAGCCATATTTAATAGTCTAGGTTCAATTTTGAATCATAAAACCAAAAATATAATAACGACTAAGATCAGTTAAGACTTGACATTTAATATTTTAATGTCGAATTTAATCCTTTTAAAGCATTAAATTTGGTAAATTTTTAACGCTTTAGTCCAATTTTCTACCTTAAATATACTCGTTTGACAAATGCATTCCGTTTTTTACAGGCTTGTGTGTTTTTAAATGCATTTCTAATTTCTCCATTTTAAATACAGAAAACATTTGGCTTTTCCCCCTAAACCACAATCCGAGCGTTGACTTTTTAAAAAAACAGTTTACCAAATGAAACCCTTTTATATTTTGTGTATTCGATCATTTTACGCTTGGAACGAGTGTAAAACGAGCGCGTTTCGAGCGTAAAACGGCTCAAACTTGACACGCCGCACCTTGTTTTTGCCGGGGTAGTGCCGGTGGCGTTTCTCCACCTGGATCCAGGCCTCGGGGTCCGCTTTGGGGGCTTCCTCGGGCTTCTCGTCCTGGTCCGCGTCGTCGGTCTCCGAGGACTCCGGGCCGGGTTTCGACGAGTCCGGAGGCGTCTGAGCCGGCGGCGACGAGGCTGAAAGCGGTCGGAACAGTCCAAAACCATCAGGGTCTTACTGTAAAGTCCGTATGTCGCAGAGATGTCTCCAAAAAGAGATTATACCGGAACATTTTAATGTAGTCTATCATTAAATCTGTTAAAAATGACATAAACAACAGAAACGTCCCAAACAAAGTGAGATTTCTGCCCGTTTGTGGTTCATATCGAGGCCCAGTCCAAGTTCACGGGAACATTTCAACACGTTCAATGCATCGTTAAAATACGGCTAAAATACGGTTAAAATACGGTTAAAATATAGTTGAAATACGGTTAAAATACGGTCGTCGAGATACTAAAGGCATTCGCTATTTGTCAGCATCGTCCACCGCGAGCGTGGCCGCGTTTGTTCCGGTCCAAAAGGTGTTGAAGTCACTCAGTTTTCAGAAGGGAAATGAAACCGACGGCGTCAAAAACAAACACATTCGGCCGCTCTGAACACAGAACAAACTGAGCGTGAAACGCCTCGTTGGTCTGAGCATTTCAGAGAAAATGGACATTATGAATATGAGTCCGAGGTCCCGTCCGAGGTCCCGTCCGAGGTCCAGTCCGTGGCTCAGTCCGAGGCCCAGTCCGAGGTCCAGTCCGAGGCTCAGTCCGTGGCCCAGTCCGAGGTCCAGTCCGAGGCTCAGTCCGTGGCCCAGCCCGTGGTCCAGTCCGAGGTCCAGTCCGAGGTCCAGTCCGTGGTCCCGCCCGTGGTCCAGCCCGTGGTCCCCCCCTGTCACCGAGGCTCCCGTCCGAGGCCCGTCCGAGCCCCGTCCGAGCCCCGTCCGAGCCCGAGGTCCCGTCCGAGGTCCAGTCCGTGGCTCAGGATCCGTGGCCCAGTCCGAGGTCCAGTCCGAGGCTCAGTCCCGGTGGCCCAGCCCGTGGTCCAGTCCGAAGTCCCGCCCGAGGTCCCGTCCGTGGCTCAGTCCGTGGCCCAGTCCGTGGCCCAGTCCGAGGCTCAGTCCGTGGCCCAGCCCGTGGTCCCGTCCGAGGTCCAGTCCGAGGCCCAGCCCAAAGTCCCGCCCGAGGTCCCGTCCGTGGTCCAGCCCGTGGTCCCGTCCGAGGCCCCGTCCGAGGCCCCGTCCGTGGTCCCGTCCGTGGTCCAGTCTGTGGCTCAGTCTGTGGCTCAGTCTGTGGCTCAGTCTGTGGCTCAATTCGTGGCCCAGCCCATGGCCCAGCCCGTGGTCCCTGTCCGTGGCTCAGTCCGTGGTCCAGTCCGTGCCCCGTGCAAGTCCCAGCCCGTGGCCCAGCTCCTGACCTGTGTTGGCCGTGGCGCTCTGCCTGGGCACAAACTCTGGGCAGTGGATGAGTTGGGAGAAGTCGGTCCTCGGCGAGCCCACGGCGGAGGGCATGGCGATGGGCCAGCGCTCGGGTTCGGTTTTACAGCGAACTTTGTCGTCGACCAGCTCCACCTCTTTGCTGTTCTTCAACGCCTGGAAACAGAAGGCACGACACAGTCAAACACAACCTTCACCATTACTCCTACTGCTGCCATGACAACCACATAAACATTACATTGGGAAAGCACGGCCCCAAATACTGAACCTTGGAGATTAAAAAAGAACCGCCGTGTGGTGGAGTGTGAATATAACGGCACCGTGACCCAGTAACAGTAGTAGTAATAACAGCAGTAGCAGCAGCAGTAATAGTAGTAGTAATAACAGCAGTAGTAGTAACAGTAGTAGTAGTAACAGCAGTAGTAGTAGCAGCAGTAATAGTAGTAACAGTAGTAGTAATAACAGCAGTAGTAGCAGCAGCAGTAGTAGCAACAACAACAGCAGTAGTAGTAGTAGTAACAGTAGTAGTATTAACAGCAGTAGTAGCAGTAGTAGTAATAAGAGCAGTAGTAGCAGTAGTAGTAATAACAGCAGTAGTAGTATTAACAGCAGTAGTAGCAGTAGTAGTATTAACAGCAGTAGTAGCAGTAACAGTAGTAGTAATAACAGCAGTAGTAGCAGTAGTAGTATAGCAGTAGTAGCAGTAGTAGTAGTAGCAGTACAGTAGTAGTATTAACAGAGTAGTAGTATTAACAGCAATAGTAGCAGTAATAGTATTAACAGCAGTAGTAATAGTAGTAGTATTAACAGCAGTAGTAGTAATTAACAGCAGTAGTAACAGTAGTAGTAATAACAGCAGTAGTAACAGTAGTAGTAATAACAGCAGTAGTAATAACAGCAGTAGTAGCAGTAGTAGTAATAACAGCAGTAGTAACAGTAGTAGTAATAACAGCAGTAGTAACAGTAGTAGTAATAACAGCAGTAGTAGCAGTAGTAGTAATAACAGCAGTAGTAGCAGTAGTAGTAAACAGCAGTAGTAGCAGTAGTAGTAATAACAGCAGTAGTAATAGTAGTAGTAATAACAGCAGTAGTAACAGTAGTAGTAATAACAGCAGTAGTAGCAGTAACAGTAGTAGTAATAGTAGTAGTAATAACAGCAGTAGTAGCAGTAATAGTATTAACAGCAGTAGTAATAGTAGTAGTATTAACAGCAGTAGTAACAGTAGTAGTAATAACAGCAGTAGTAGCAGTAGTAGTATTAACAGCAGTCGTAGCAGTAGTAGTATTAACAGCAATAGCAGCAGTAATAGTAGCAGTAACAGTAGTAGTAATAACAGCAGTAGTAGCAGTAGTAGTAATAACAGCAGTAGTAGCAGTAGTAGTAATAACAGCAGTAGTAGCAGTAGTAGTATTAACAGCAGTAGTAGCAGTAACAGTAGTAGTATTAACAGCAGTAGTAGCAGTAACAGTAGTAGTAATAACAGCAGTAGTAGCAGTAGTAGTATTAGTAGCAGTAGTAGTATTAACAGCAGTAGTAGCAGTAACAGTAGTAGTAATAACAGCAGTAGTAGCAGTAGTAGTATTAACAGCAGTAGTAGCAGTAACAGTAGTAGTAATAACAGCAGTAGTAGTAATAACAGCAGTAGTAGCAGTAGTAGTAATAACAGCAGTAGTAACAGCAGTAGTAATAAGAGCAGTCGCAGTACTTCTACGATGAGGCTGATGTCGGTGGTCAGGGCCTGGACTCGGTGGAAGCTGGCGATGAGCGAAATGGGCAGAAATCCCTGAGCGTCCATTTTCCTCCGCAGGAAGAAGTCCCTCTCCAGATTGTGAAGGCTGAAGTAATACTCGCTGTGGACGCAGAGAAGCGACATGAAACAAACACTTTCAAACCGACGGGCGTGTCCATTTACGCTCGTTTACTTCAGTCGACTAATCGCACGACAGGGCCCCAGATTAACAAAGGCTTTCTTCATCGACCAATTACTTTCAAAGGGATTATAAGGATTCAAAATCACTATTTAGACATAGTTTGTTCACAGTTTAGACCGAGTCAAGTCCTGATTTTAGCATTTTTAGTCCAAAACTAGACCTGGTTTAGAACTGGTCCAGCACTCTTCTAGGTTCCTTTTATCTAATCTAGTTAAATCCTGAATTAGTCTTAATTTAGTCCCAATTTTAGTTCTTGCTTATCCTCGGTTAGATATGGTTATAGTCATGGTTTAGTCTTGTTTAGTCCACATTTAGACCTGGATTAGCCCTTGTTTAGTCCCATTTTAGACCTGATTCGGTCCCAATTATTGGACTCCTGGTTTAGCGCCATTAGACATGATTTTACTCATGGTTTAGTCCTGTTTTGAGCTGGTTCAATTCAGATTTATACTTGATTTTGGGCCTTAATTATCACTCGTTTAGAACTTGGATTATCCCACGTTTTAGGACCTGGATTATCGTTTAGACCACGTTTAGACCCTGGATTATCCCACGTTTAGACCCTGGATTATCCCACGTTTAGACCCTGGATTATCCCACGTTTAGACCCTGGATTATCCCACGTTTAGACCCTGGATTATCCGTTTAGACCTGGATTTCCCAGTAGACAATTTGTTGTTTCAATCTCAATTTTTAGCCCAATTTTTTGTTCCGTTTTGGTCCTAGTTTAACCCTGATTATAACCCGATTTTGGTCCTTAGAACTGGTTTAGGTCAGTTTTTTAGCCCCGTTCAGAATGAGTTCAGTCCAGTTTTAAATCTTACTTCAGACCTGATTGCTTATTACTTTGTAGGATTATAAAAGTAAAAAGGAGCGCGCGAGCTGGAGTTCCGACACTTTAGTCTGCTTTTTTTCACAAACCTAGAGTTTACAAGTAATATGGTTTGATTTAGACTGTTTTAAAGCCGACACCTAACCTCGAGTTTAGACTTAGATTAGCCTTAATTTACTCCCAATTTTAGTTCTGTTTATTCTTAGTTTAGCCTTGTTAAATCCTAATTTTAGTCCTTGTTTTTGTTTTGTTTAGGCTGGTTTAGTCCAGATTTAAAACCTGGATTAGCCGCGTTTGGACACATTTCAGTCCCGCTTTAGACCACTTTCGGTCCCATGGCAGCGTCCTGCGGTTTAGGCCTGATCTGGGTCTTGGTGCAGTTAGTTTTCAGTTGCCGCTCGAGTCTTTCTCTTGCTCGAGGCAAAGCACTTTCCGACGGACTAAAGACGGTCGAGTGGGTTTGAAAAGACGCACTCAAACACAGAAAGCCTGGGCAAAGCAGCGGGAAATGATTTGCTCAGAAGCTTTTTTAGGACTGGCCTATTCCAAGTGTGTTCATGATGAGGTGGTCGAGGGGGGACAGCGCTTCTGCAGTCGATGGCGAAGTGTAGGAAAAGTGGTTCATTGTGCTCTGTGTGGTTATTTACTCGGTCTAAAAATAAGGGGTACACCCAAAAGATAAATGTTACAGTTTGGTACTTTAGACACAGGTTGTTCCCAGTTTAGACCGAGTAAGTCGGATTTGAGCATTTTTTGTTAAAATTAGACTGTTTAGTCTAGTTCAGACGTGTTCATTTGTGTATTTTTAAATCTCAATTGGTCTTGATTTAGTCCAGATTATAGTCTTGTTTGGTCGGATTTGCCCGAGTTTAGACAATTCTATCCTGGTTTGGTTTCAATTTAGTCAAATTTAGTTTTCTTGTTTACCTCGTTAGATATATTATAGTATGCTTTAGTCCGTTTAGTCCAGATTTAGACTGGATTACCCTTGTTTAGACCATTTTAGTCAAATTCAGTCCAATTATAAGACTCCTGGGGTAGTCCTGGTTTAGTCTTGATTTGACTTGAGTTTAGGCCTAGTCTGTTGCTTATTTAGTCCAATTTTAGTTCTGTTTAACTCTTAGTTTAACTGGTTAATTAGTCCTGTTTGTCTAGTTTAGACTGTTTTTAGATCAGATTTTTGCTGGATTAGGCGGTTTAGATTAGTTCAGTCCCAATTTTAGTTACTTCAGCCTGATTTAAGTTCTTGTTGTTAGTCCGTTTGACTTTCAGATTTAGAAAGGATTTTAGACACGGTTTAGCACAAGTTGTCTTTGTACTAATTCTAGCCTACTTTAGTCTGGTTAAATCTGGTCTAGTCCTGGTCTAGTCCTGGTTATCTGGTTAAATCTGGTTAAATCTAGGTCTATGGTCCGGTTTCTCACTCTGCCGTTTGATGTATTCTTGAGCAGCTTCTCGTCCGTGTACATTGCACTTTGTTCCGTCGTCGTAGTAAAACCAATTCGTCCAAACTGGAGGGAATGAACATTCGAACGTCGACGATCGTGGAAACCGAATCGTATCGCCCTGGGAGAAAACAGAAGAGCAAGCAGCCGTTCAGATGCGGCGACAAACCTCGTCCTGAACGTGATGGGACAGTGCAAAGGTATGAAAACACTTTTGACGTTCCGTATCTCCGGGCCCGTCTGTCCCTCAGCCCCTTGCCCGTCTCAGCTCTCGTTACGCGTTTCGCTGCGAGCGCCGGGATCGTCGGCGAAATCCGAGGGTCTCTCCTCCAGCCTAGCCACGAACAAGAGCGCGACGGAGTGAAGTGAGACGCCAGGCTTCGGAGACGCAGGGAGTGTAAACACAGTCCGGGGCTGTAACGTGACTGTTGACTCATAAAAAATAAAGTTATTGTATTTTGATTACCAATAGTTTTTCTGGACTTTACAGACTCTAAACATTTACAATCTAAATTTCTCCACAAATACAATACCCTACTTTATGTATGACGTTTGGAGACTTTGGGGACTTCTGGATCAATTTGGGGATCAAACCATACTTTTGCGCTTAATTCAAACTTTTGAGCCGGGTGTTCCACTGTTGTGCACTCGAAATAAATCAATACTGACGCTCTGTGCTGCAACGGATGATTATTTATCGTCACAAGTCAAACGCTTATTTCTACTGACGACTTTATAATAAGCCTAATATTGTAAATATGAAATGATTATTCTTTGAATTTTAATCTCTTTTTTTAAAAGGGGTCTGTAAACGGATGAAAAACCTCCAGCTCAGTGCGTTGGAACTCATTTGTGTAATGATTTAGTCTTTAATGACAAAGTTCACAATAACAACCAACATACATTAGAGTGACTCTTTGCACCTAAACTGAAATGTCCAGGAGATATCCCCAGTCTGAGTTCATCTACATGCTGCCTCCATGTGTGACTCCAGATTTATAAGTCTGTGCTGAACAGTTTGTTAGCACCACTCACATAGTTAACATGTGCTTAATCTGGAACATCCGATGTCTTTGAAAACTGCGGTCATAAAGCCTCTCTAAAGAAGAGAGTCTTGATGCCGAGTATGAGTCTTCCGGCATCTCTAATGCATTTTGGGCCAAAGTCCTTGAAGGTTGTTACCAAAGCTCACTGATTTCCTCTTAATAAACAACTCATTTGATGTTTTCAGTCAGGTTTTAGACCTCATCACAGCATGAGACTGCTGTTGTCAAGGTGACAAATGACATCCACTGAACATGGCGGGCAAGCCTCAGTGTCAAGCAGCTCAGATCTAACAGAGATAGACCGTGGCTATGGGACCTTGAAGAGACTAGAGGACTGGGTGGGCATCACTGGCACTGCCCTAAGGTTAAAATCCTATCTGGAGAAGGAACTTTGTTGAGATTGGTAAATGTCTTACGACGCCCCGAAATGTGAGACGCTCTCTGAAATGTTAATCTAGTTAAACGATTTGTTTTAGCTGTGAATATGAAATACTAAAGATTTTATTACTCTTCTCTTTTATTATTACTTTTGTGATTTGAACTCACAAATAATTGCTTTTACAGTCTGTATTGTCAGATATGATTGCAACAGAAATATGCAATTATTTTAACTGAGTAAATGAATGACCGAGCAAACAAAATACGCAGAATGTAATTCGTTTCTTCGCTTTATACGTTGGAATGCATCGAAGTCCAATTAATCATACTTTCGTATAATTGTTCCGAGTCAAGTGGAACAAGAAATAGGAAAGAATGGACAAACAGTGGTAAAGACTCATGCAAAAATGATTTGAGAGCGTTAGATTCGAAATGTGGTTTTGACAGAGGGGTTTGGATTGGTAAGCAGAAGACAGACCTTCTCTGCTGTATATGCGGTGCTAGCGGGCGGCGTGCGATCGGCTGGACGCGGGGTCGTGCGACTCGTCGGCTGATCCTTGGCCCCATCGTTCCGGGACGCGTGCCTCACAGCGGCAGGAAACACTTTAGCGTTTGTTTTCCTATCGGGTTTCAACAACACGCTTATCGTCGAGGAATGAGCAGTGAGGCAGAGGCAACCAGAGCAGAGCAGCATCAGACAAAAAAAAAACAATGTACCCCAGGACTGGGTAGCGCGGGGGTTTCATGAGAGTGGTAATATTGGTTACATAAGCCGTGGACGGGGTGGAAAGCACGAGTAATTAACATTTTAACAATCAAAAAAGTACTTGAAACGTTTGAAAATTAAGCGCTAGACGCTGCTAGATTTGGCTTTTTTGTGCGGTAATTTGAGCATTTCCAGTTGTTTGAAACTGTAGTGGCGCCCGGCCCGGTGGTCAACAGATTGTTTTCAGTATGGAGCCAAGAAGAGTTTTCGATAGGTGGCTGATTGTTGACTGAACTTGAGATGCCCCAACATCCGCGACCCCGCGTCCTCACCTGGTGACTGGATGCTCTCTCGTCTGTTGGATGAACTCCTCGCCCCGCTAGAATGAACCACACCGCTTTCTCTGTCTCTACCCTTTTCGTAGTGGTCCGGTGTCAAAGTCGATGTTTAGATTACAGAGGTTTTATCGAGGGCACGAGGTTGTTGATGAACTAGAGATGCCCGGCCATTTCGCGACTGACTGAAGGTTGATGACTCTCCTATACAATGAACATCCGTGACTTTCTTAGACCATCTTGACCGTTTATCGTAGTGGCTGTTATACAGCTGCATTTAAGCGTGATTGTTTACAGCTCTCTCTGCATTAGTTAAGTACGTGTTGATTTGAAGTTGCTGCTGCTGTATCCAGTAGTAACGGTATTTAGAGTTGATATTATAATCGTGTTAATTGTGACTTGAGTGTGGGGTGGTTTACGAATGCTGCATATTTATGGATTGTTTGCAGTCGCATATATTGGGATTGTTTGCAGTCTTGCATTTAATTGTAGTTGGGATGATGCTTTGGCTCCTTTGAAAACACAACCTGTAGGAGGCAAGGACTGTTTTGGGTAAACCAATTATATTCTCTAATTATTATTCTTAGATTTGAATTTTTTCTCTAAGGTTGTGAAATCAATAATTCGCCTTCTTCTCACATATCTATCCTTTTTAGTCTATATTTTTGAATAGAACATTACTATATCAAGTATGATTAGTATTTCGGCGATTGTTGTGCTTTGTAGGGTGGGAAGAATAAACTACCTAAATCAATCGTTTGTCTGCTAGCCGTTAACTTCTCTTCGAATCCATTAGTGTCAAATCGGAAGCCATTTGTCCTCTCGCGGGCTGATATAGTACCGAAACAAACGTTACTTCGTAGTCTTGTTGACTGACTTGTTTCGAAAAGTAGAGGGGTGTGCGAAAGGCCAGCACATACCCGCAGACGTGGTCCACACGGCAGCAGCCTAGCTGCTGTCTGGATGAATCTCACTCATGCAACGCTAGACCTGAAATCCCGTATCCCTTTCTACACGCCGGAGCCGAGGGGCGAGGGGAGCGAGGGGAGAAGATGGAGGGTCGCTCTGACCTGGACGAGCGTGGTCGCTCGAGCAGCCAGTACGTGACGCGGGGTGAGTAAGGAGACCACGTGGGGAGAACCCCGCCAGGCGGTAAGAACGGTACCAAAAAGAGACAGGTAGCACCGCTCGGGGAACCATAAGAGTGCCGGAGAGGGGGTAACCAAAGAACCGGAGCAGCGGGGACCAAAGAACGGAGCAGCGGTTAGAATCCACGAGAAAAGAGTTTATCAAATGGCGGGTTGTTGTTGTTGACTTGACAGTGAGATGCCCTAGTCTGTCTGGATGAACTCCTAAACTAGAATGAACCACGCCTTTCACTCCTGAGTCTTTCTCTATCTGCAATGGACGCGTCAGTCCTATTGGACATCTGCAGCCCTTCTGTCCTTGGGAGTATGATCTTCTATCTTCATGGTGGTTCTTCCTGGAGTTTTTCTACTTTTTCCTCAGAAGAAACCAAATGAACGGAGCAGCGGGGAACAAAAGAACCGGGAGGACTCAAGCCGCGGCAGGAGGCGAGACAGCGCGCTCAGGTTAAGTGTATATTTTGCTCAAAGCGTGGAAGATGCGTAAGGAACTATTTGTTGTGGTAAAGGTGGTTTAGGAGAGTGGTTTTTTGGACATGGCTTGGTATTTAAGGGATTGTCTCAGGTATGGTATTGTATTTCCACTCTCTTTGCCCACTTAAATTGTGTTTTTGAATATATTTAAGAAAATATCTCGACAAGAGAAGATCGTAGACCTGTTTCTATCTCTCTTTGAGTCATAGACTGGATTACTATCACGGACGGTATGATCAGGCGGCTGTTAGTTGTTGTCGAAGAATCCACCCTCAGTAATTCGTTCGCTGTAGCCGATTTCTTTCATGTGTTTAAAGTCAAATTAGTCTCGCTTCAGTCGCGGCGTATCCATCACTCTCGATTTTACGGTTCGTTTTGTTTTTATTTGGTCTTTTCAAAAACAAAGTTAAACATGTCTTCCCTGACAGAGGAGCGGTTTATTGCTCAGCCTTTGGTCCGGTACTGATGTATTGTAAAAGCAGCTCTTGGGGTCAAAATGAGACCACTGTGTTCTGCCTGCATCCATTTATAAAGTGTTTGTTAGCATGCTAGTTGTTGTTAGCATTACTGTGATGAAAAAAACTCCGCTCTGAAAGTTCTGAAAATTATGCTTAGGGAAGGTGAGGAATGATTCTGGACAGTATTAAATCGACAATTTTAAATTTGCACTTTTAAGAAAGGAAAAAAATCATAAATTTTTATTAAAAAAAAATAAAAATAAAATTATTGTGCAAAAATGTCTCGAAAAACGTGAATTCTGACTGTGAGCGCGGAGCTTGTGGCGTCACTTGTGGAACGTTTACCGGCAGAACGATCGCGTCTTCCTGGACACAAACGCAGGTGGTGAAGGTTCCTCCAGAAAGGTTCCGTAGTGTAGCTTTGACCGTAGACATTTTACCTGAACCTTCAGCCGAACACTGCAGGACGGTGCGGTCTGAAGCACAGAAAGTGGCTAAATGATTGTAGACTTTAATTACATTTCGTGTTGTGGAAAAAAAAATTACAATCGATTTGTTACTTATTTCAACTCGTTTTGATATTATAAAATAAAATCACATAAATGGTACTGAATCAAACCGATCCTGAATAGTTTTTTAAAAAATGTTCGTGTCTAGTATAAGACCACACAATCATATTTTTAAAAATGTATTATTTTAAATTTTAATTATTATTATTTTTTTTAATTATTATTATTTTTTCATTATATTTATTATTTTTTTGTTTTCACATTTAATTATTTATTTTAATTTTATTTATGTTGAAATTTAAACAAAAAAACATGAAACTATTATTTTGTGTTGGAAAAAAACAAAGAGGCGTTTCATAGAATTACTGTGACATCAAAATCTGTATCGAACCTTTTTCCCTTTTTAATTAAAATTGTATTTTCCAAACACTGGTCACATTGCATTTTGAAAACCACATTTGTCAAAACGTCTGCTGCATGAGATCTTTTTTTTTATTTTTTAAATTTGTGTTGCATCGAGGAATGAAGCGTCTGATTTCTGTCAAATATCGAAGCATGTCGGCCAGAATCAAGTCAAAACGTTAACAAATCTGTCACCGCAATCAGCATTTTTCTGAAAAATGACACGCAAATAAGTAACGGAGCAGCTCAGTTTAGAATTGTTAACCTCCCTTTAAACCAAAAGGTCCCTGGTTCAACTCTTGATTGTTCTTCTTGCCTGGCTTGCTGGTTGTTCTGGTTTGGTGAAGGCCTTAATTCCTGACTCTCATTTATGTAAAACCTAGAAAACGTGGATTGCAGCGTTTTAGTCCAGGTTGTTTTTACACTCGACACGGCGCGATATTCGCACGGTTTCAGATATCCCCGTGTTCTGTTTGGGCAAACTAAAAAAGAGTGCGCAAAGTTTTATTTGAAGACTCGAGGAACTGCACGAACGGGACCAAACGCCGCTCTCGTGTCCAGTCTGTAGAAAAACAGGTCGAGTTTGTAGTCTATTCAAAAACACAGATTTAAGCAAAGGGATAACTGTCCCAGAGCGCCCCCTGTCCTTTAGATCCTCCTTCTGTGAGCAAAAAAAAACGTGAGGAAAAAGTAGAAAAACTCCAGGAGAACCACCATGAAGGAGAAGATCATACTCCCAAGGACAGAAAGGGCTGCAGATGGTCCAAGACTGACGCAGTTCCATTTGCAGATAGAGAAGCGGTCAGGAGGTAGAAAGGGTGGTTCATCTAGTGTAGGGAGTTCATCCAGACAGACTAGGGGCATCTCACTGTCAGTCAACAACAACAACCCGCCATTTGATAAACTCTTTTCTGTGGATTCTAAACGATCGAGGCTTGTTGACACTGGGGCCACTACGAGAAACGGTCAAGAGGTAGAAAGGGTGGTTCATCTAGTGTAGGGAGTTCATCCAGACAGACTAGGGGCACCTCACTGTCAGTCAACAACTCTAAACGATCGAGGCTTGTTGACACTGGGGGCCACTACGAGAAACGGTCAAGAGGTAGAAAGGGTGGTTCATCTAGTGTAGGGAGTTCATCCAGACAGACTAGGGGCACCTCACTGTCAGTCAACAACTCTCTAAACGATCGAGGCTTGTTGACACTGGGGGCCACTACGAGAAACGGTCAAGAGGTAGAAAGGGTGGTTCATCTTGTATAGGGAGAGTTCATCCAGGCCTTCAGGTCAGGGTCGCGAAATGGGCCGGGGCATCTCTAGTTCAGTCAACAACCTCGTGCCTGTCGATAAACTCCTTCTGTGAACTCTAAACGATCGAGGCTTGTTGACACCGGGGACCACTACGAGAAAGTAGAGAAGGAGAAGGGTGTGGTTCATCTAGCGTTGGGGGAGTTCATCCAGACAGACGAGGAGCATCCAGGTCTACAGGTTGGGGGGGTCGCGAGATGGGTTGGGGGCATCTCCAAGTTCAGTCAACAACAGCCCAGCCTTCGATAAACTCTTTCTGTGGGCTCTGAACGATCTTGTTGACACCGGGGGCCACTACAGTTTCAAACACTGAAATTGCTCAAATTGACCGCACAAAAAGCCAAATCTAGGCAGCTCTAGTTGAATTTTCAAACGGTCAAGTACTTTTTCTGATTTTTAAAATGTTATACTCGTGCTTCCACCCCGTCACGGCGTGTAACCAAGTTGTACACTGCTCTGAAACCCCTGCGTAGCCCACGTTTCCTGGGTACATTTTTTTTTTTTTGTCTGATCTGCTGCTCTGGTTGCCTCTGCTCACTGCTCTTCTCGTGTGAAACGCCGATAGGAAACAAACGTAAGTGGGTTTCTCTGCCGCTGGAGGACGCGTCCCGGGACGAGGGCGCCAAGTCGGCCGACGAGTCGCACGACCCCGCGTCGCCCGATCGCACGCCGCCGCTTAGCAGGCCGCATGATAGCAGCAGGAGTAAGTCTGTCTTCTGCTTTACCAATCCAAACCTCCTCTGTCAAAATCCAGCATGTTCTGAATGTCTAACGCTCTCAAATCATTTTTGCATGAGTCTGTTTACCACGTGTTTGTCCATTCTGTTCCTATTTCTTGGTTCCAGCTTTGACTCGGAACAATTTATGACTGAAATGTATTGATTAATTGGACTTCGATTGCATTCCAAACGTATGAAAGCGAAGTAAACGATGATGTACATTTCTGCTGTATTTTGTGTTGCTGCTGGTCATTCATTGTACTGCAGTTGAAAATAATTGTCATATTTTTTGCTTGTTGCAATCATTATCTGGACAATACAGACTGTAAAAGGCAAGTTTTATTTGTAGAGTTTCAAATCACAAAACGGATAAAGACATAAAAGAGAAGAGTGAATAAAATCCTTTGAGTACTTTCATATTCACAGCTAAAACAAATCGTTTTAACGTAGATTTGAACATTTTCAGAGTAGCGGTCTCACATTTCAGGACGGGGGCGTCTGGTATGAGACACTGTTACCAATCTCAACAAAGTACTTCCTGTCTTCCAGATAGGACTTTTAACCAGTTTAGGGCAGTGCCAGTGATGCCCACCCAGTCCTCTAGTCTCTGTCAGAGGGTCCCATGAGCCACGGTCTTATCTCTGTTAGATCTGAGTGCTGCTTTTGACACTGAGGCTTTGCCCGCGTCAGTGTTCAGGTGGATGTCATTTGTCACCTTGACAACAGCAGTCTCAGTGCTGTGATGAGGTCTAAAACCTGACTGGAAAACATCAAATGAGTTGTTTATTAAGAGGAAATCAGTGAGCTGTTGGTAAACAACCTTTTCAAGGACTTTGGCCCAAAATGGCAAGATTAGAGATGGGCCGGTAATGACTCAGTACTGCGGCATCAAGACTGCTCTTCTTTAGGAGAGGCTTTATGACCGCAGTTTTCAAAGACATCGGAAATGTTCCAGATTGAAGCGACATGTTAACTATGTGAGTGAGTGGTGCTAACAAACTGTTCAGCACAGACTTTAGAAATCTGGAGGTCACACATGGAGGCAGCATGTAGATGAACTCAGACTGGTGATGATCTCCTGGACAGTTTTGTCAGTTACAGGTGCAAAGTGAGTCAGCTCTAAGTGTGTAGGTGGTTTGAGGGTTGTTATTGTGAACTTTGTCATTAAAGACTAAAGTCATTACACAAATGAGTTCCAACGGCAGCTGAGCTGGAGGGTTTGTTCATCCGTTTACAGACCCCTTTTTATAACAAAGAGATTAAAATGTCAAAGAATAATCATTTCATATTTGCAGCAATATTAGGCTTTATTATAAAAGTCTGTTCAGTAGAAATAAGCGTTTGACTTGTGGACGACTAAATGAATCATCCGTTGCAGCACGAGAGCGTCAGTATTGATTTTATTTCGAGTGCACAACAGTCGGAACAGGCCGGCTCGACTAAAGTTTGAATTAAGGGCAAAGTTCATGAGTTTGATTCCCCGAAATTGATCCAGAAGTTCCCAAAGTCTCCAGAACGTCAACATAAAGTAGGAGTATTGTATTTGTGGAGGGAACTTTAGTGATTGTAAATGTTTTAGAGTCTGTAAAGTCCAGATAAACTATTGCTATAATCAAAATACAATTTCAACTTTATTTTTTATGAGTCAACCAGTCACGGTTACAGCCCCGGACTGTGTTTACACTCCTCTGGTCTCCGGAGCCGTGGCGTTGCTCACTTTCACTCCGTCGCGCTCTCTTTGTTGCCGTGCGCTAGGCTGGAGGAGAGACCCTCGGGATTTCGCCGACGATGCCGGCGCTCGCAGCGAAAACGGCGTCCGCGGAGGATTGCGAGGACGGGGCAAGGGGCGAGGGCGAGGACGGGGCCGCGGGAGAGGTACGGAACGTCAAAAGTGTTTCATGGACCTTTTTGCCACTGTCCCATCACGTTCAGGACGAGGTTTGTCGCCGCATCTGAACGGCGTGCTTGCTCTTCTGTTTTCTCCCAGGGCGATACGAGTTCGGTTTCCACGATTCGTCGGACGGTTCGAATGTTCAGGTTCCCTCCGAGTTTGGGACGAATATGGTTTATTACTACGACGACGGGAACAAAGTGCAGATGTACACGGTGGACGAGAAGCTGCTCAAGGAATACATCAAACGGCAGATGTGAGTAAACCGGGACTAGACCAGGATTTAACCAGGATTTAACCAGGATTTAACCAGGATTTAACCAGGACTAAACCAGGACTAGACCAGGACTAGACCAGGATTTAACCAGGACTAAAGTTAGGCTAGAATTAGGACCGGACAAAGACTTAACTTGTGCTAAACCGTGTCTAAAATCCTTTCTAAATCTGGATTTGGCCAAGTCTAAACGGGACTAAACAAGAACTTAAATCAGGTCTGAAGTAAGACTAAAATTGGGACTGAACTAAATCTAAACCGGCGCTAATCCAGGTCAAAAATCTGATCTAAACCAGTTCTAAACTAGACAAAACGAGGACTAATTTAACCAGGGTTAAACTAAGAGTTAAACAGAACTAAAATTGGGACTAAATTAAGGCTGAATCAGGACTAGGCCTAAACTCAAGTCTAAATCAAGGACTAAACCAGGACTACCCCAGGAGTCTTATAATTGGGACTGAATTTGGACTAAAATGGGTCTAAACAAGGGCTAATCCAGGTCTAAATCTGGACTAAACGAGACTAAAGCATGACTATAATCATATCTAACCGAGGGTAAACAAGAACTAAATTTGGGACTAAATTGAAACCAAACCAGGATTAGAATTGGTCTAAACTCGGGCAAATCCGGACCTAAACAAGGACTATAATCTGGACTAAATCAAGACTCAATTGAGGATTTAAATAGATTACACAAATGGAACCACGTCTGAACTAGGACTAAACATGTCTAATTTTGAACTAAAAATGCTCAAATCCGGACTTGACTCGGTCTAAACTGGGAACAACCTGTGTCTAAAGTTACCAACTGTAACATTTATCTTTTGGGTGTACCCCTTATTTTTAGACCGAGTAAATAACCACACAGAGCACGAATGAACCACTTTTCCTACACTTCTGCCATCGACCTGCAGAAGGCGCTGTCCCCCCTCGGACCACCTCATCATGAACACACTTGGAATAGGCCCAGTCCTAAAAATAGCTTCTGGAGGCAATCATTTCCCGCTGCTTTGGCCCAGGGCTTTCTCTGTGTTTGAGTGCGTCTTTTCAAACCCACTCGACCGTCTTTAGTCCGTCGGAAAGTGCTTTGCCTCGAGCAAGAGAAAGACTCGAGCGGCAACTGAAACTAACTGCACCAAGACCCAGATCAGGCCTAAACCGCAGGACGCTGCCATGGGGACGAAAGTGGGTCTAAAGCGGGACTGAAATGTGTCCAAACGGCGGCTAATCCAGGTTTAAATCTGGACTAAACCAGCTCTAAACAAAACAAAACAAGGACTAAAATTAGGGTTTAACAAGGCTAAACTAAGAATTAAACAGAACTAAAATTGGGAGTAAATTAAGGCTAATCTAAGTCTAAACTCGAGGGGTTTAGGTGTCGGCTTTAAAACAGTCTAAATCAAACCATCATTACTTGTAAACTCAGTATTTGTTTGTGAAAAAAGCAGACTAAAGTGTCGGAACTCCAGCTCGCGCGCTCCATTTTTACTTTTATAATCCCTACAAAGTAATAAGCAATCAGGTCTGAAGTAAGATTTAAACTGGGACTGAACTCATTCTGAACGGGGGCTAAAAAACTGACCTAAACCAGTTCTAAGGACCAAAATCGGGTTATAATCAGGGTTAAACTAGGACCAAAACGGAACAAAAAATTGGGACTAAATTGAGATTGAAACAGGACTAAATTGGGTCTAAACGTGGGATAATCCAGGGTCTAAACGTGGGATAATCCAGGGTCTAAACGTGGGATAATCCAGGGTCTAAACGTGGGATAATCCAGGGTCTAAACGTGGGATAATCCAGGGTCTAAACGTGGGATAATCCAGGGTCTAAACGTGGGATAATCCAGGGTCTAAACGTGGGATAATCCAGGTCTAAACGTGGGATAATCCAAGTTCTAAACGAGTGATAATTAAGGCCCAAAATCAAGTATAAATCTGAATTGAACCAGCTCAAAACAGGACTAAACCATGAGTAAAATCATGTCTAATGGCGCTAAACCAGGAGTCCAATAATTGGGACCGAATCAGGTCTAAAATGGGACTAAACAAGGGCTAATCCAGGTCTAAATGTGGACTAAACAAGACTAAACCATGACTATAACCATATCTTAACCGAGGATAAGCAAGAACTAAAATTGGGACTAAATTAAGACTAATTCAGGATTTAACTAGATTAGATAAAAGGAACCTAGAAGAGTGCTGGACCAGTTCTAAAACCAGGTCTAGTTTTGGACTAAAAATGCTAAAATCAGGACTTGACTCGGTCTAAACTGTGAACAAACTATGTCTAAATAGTGATTTTGAATCCTTATAATCCCTTTGAAAGTAATTGGTCGATGAAGAAAGCCTTTGTTAATCTGGGGCCCTGTCGTGCGATTAGTCGACTGAAGTAAACGAGCGTAAATGGACACGCCCGTCGGTTTGAAAGTGTTTGTTTTCATGTCGCTTCTCTGCGTCCACAGCGAGTATTACTTCAGCCTTCACAATCTGGAGAGGGACTTCTTCCTGCGGAGGAAAATGGACGCTCAGGGATTTCTGCCCATTTCGCTCATCGCCAGCTTCCACCGAGTCCAGGCCCTGACCACCGACATCAGCCTCATCGTAGAAGTACTGCGACTGCTCTTCCTATACTGCTGTTACTACTGATCTACTCTGCTACTACTGCTGCTGTTACTCTACTGCTGTTAATACTGCTACTACTACTGTACTGCTACTACTGCTGTTAACTACTACTACTACTACTACTGCTACTACTCTTTACTACTACTGCTTACTACTGCTGTTATTACTACTACTGCTACTACTGCTGTTATTACTACTACTTACTACTGCTACTATTACTGCTGCTATTGCTGTTAATACTACTACTACTGCTGTTAATACTACTACTGCTACTACTGCTGTTATTACTACTACTGTTAATACTACTACTATTACTACTGCTGTTAATACTACTACTGCTATACTGCTCTATTACTTACTATTACTACTACTGTTACTGCTACTACTGCTGTTATTACTACTACTGTTACTGTTATTACTGCTATTACTACTCTGTTATTTACTACTGCTACTACTTACTACTACTGCTACTACTGCTGTTATTACTACTACTGCTACTACTGCTGTTATTACTACTACTGTTACTACTGCATTATTACTACTACTGCTTTATATACTACTACTACTACTTTTATTACTACTGCTCTACTACTGTTACTACTGCTGTTATTATACTACTGTTAACTTACTACTACTGGCTTTAATACTACTGCTACTACTGTTTACTACTGCTACTTACTACTACTGCTGTTACTACTATACTACTACTGCTGTTATTACTACTACTGTATACTGCTACTACTGCTGTTAATACTACTACTACTACTGCTGTTATTACTACTACTGTTACTGCTGTATACTACTGCTGTTATACTACT
>BJKM01001041.1:0-120157 GCA_015082035.1 Chaenogobius annularis | reverse complement strand
GCGCACTACAGTGACTGTGTTCGAGTGGCTCCCGCGCGCACTACAGTGACTGTGTTCGAGTGGCTGGCTCCCGCGCGCACTACAGTGACTGTGTTCGAGTGGCTCCCGAGTGGCTGCGCACTACAGTGGCTGTGTTCGAGTGGCTCCCGAGTGGCGCGCACTACAGTGACTGCGTTCGAGTGGCTCCCGTGCGCACTACAGTGGCTCTCAGACGGGACGCTCACACACCGATCTGGACTTAGTTTTGCAGTTTTCTCTATTCCTCACATCCTGCTACAAAAACTGTCTTGAGACTGCAACAAAGTGGGAATTCAACAACTGTGGTTATTAACAAGGGCCGACGAACACTGCAGGGCTTAGTTTGAGAGGTGAGTTAGTTAGTTAGTTAGTTAGTTAGTTAGTTAGTCAGTTTTAGTTAGTTCAAACCTGCACATGACAGTTTCTGTAGAGTTTCCATCAAGACTGTCTGTTGGCTGTGAACTGGCATGTGTTTTCACCCTCATTTTAGCATGTAAAATGAGGATAATGGAGGAGTATTGTCTTTGCACCGCTCTGAAACTCGGTCAGTCCGTTTGGTCTGGACCACAGACTCTTCATGTCAGTGGACAAAGTGACATCTAAGGTTTGGCTCCAGCCAGTCCAAGACTCGTGGCAGTTACACGAATGTGCAGCCAAACTCCATGTTTGGAAATCGTGTAGTGCACGTGTAATGCAGGTGCGGTGCACGTGGGGAATGTGTGGTGCAGTTGCTTACAGCTGTGGCAGGTGGCGCCGGTGTAGCCGCTGTCGGAGCAGTTGCAGTAGAAGCTGTTCCAGGTCTGGGTGCAGATGGATCCATGTTCACACAGACTGGGCGAGCACCTGCACAGCACAAACACAACAGCAACATTAGTCCCCTACAGGCCGGTGGAGGCAGTGCAGGCAGTGAGGACATGAAATCTCTCAGGACAGTTTTCCATTCCTCAAGTCATTTTGATCAATTGTCGCAGCAATTTGCACAGGGGTCTTGGTACAATGTGAGCCGGAGCACAGGGATTCGAGGGTCCCTGAGTGAATCCTCCTGCAGTGTGTGCACAGACGGACCCTCCAGCGAGCTACAGCGTGTACACGGGTGTGTGTGTGTGTATGTGTGTATACTGTGTACACGGGTTTTTGTGTACACTGGTGTGCGCATGTGTACACTAGTGATTGTGCGTGTACACAAGCGTGCGCGTGTACACTGGTGTGTACCAAGCCCCCGTACAAAATGGCGCCCAAGTTCAAGCCAATGGCGTGTTGTTGGCGCACGTCTCCAAAAAAGTTTCCTTACTGTACTTCCTGAATGGGGGGCTAGGCCTCCCCCCTTTGTAGCCAGTCCGCGTACACCGTTGAAGTCAAAAATGTGATTAAGGATTTTAGAAATGGTAAAAAGAGTGAAATTCCTTCGATTTTATTTTTAGAATAAAAAGAATTTAGCACTTTTGGTAATTTTAGAGGCCGAGCACTTGGTCCGGCTGGAGGCTGCAGTCTCGCTGAGTGGCCACTACTCAATTTGGATCGCGGACAGAGGGGTCGTGCCTTATCCACTGGGGTACACTGGTGTTTGTGTTTTTTTGGATCCCAAGAGCCATTGCCTTGACAATGACTTCCTTGGCTCCACATCAAAAACACATGTATCACATACAGTAAAATACAATTAAAATGCATAAAACGATACTGTACATCATCATTCTAATGTTTCAATAACCTGTTTTTAAATACATCAATACTAATAATGTTGTCCAATGAGAGCGTCCTTCACACGCCTGAACGTAACCTTTTGTGTCCCGTCGTCGTGCAACAGGAAAGTGAAACTGCGACGTGTGTGAGTGTTGCCCTTGAGTCGCTTTGGATGTGTTGTTTTGAACTTGAATAATGTGTCTACTAAAAGCATTCATTACAGGGTTTCCTCATCAGGAATTGAGTTGGAACTCCATCTATAGGAGGCAAAAGGAATCAAACAAAAGCTAGCTTTCCCCGACATGCTAATGTCACATGCAGTTGTAATGAACTATATTTTGATGGCATAAATGCTCCTAACTTATGCACTTAAAAACAGAGCAGGAGACCTCTACTCTCGACATTACAACGTCTGAAGTGACCTTTTAGATGCTCCTCGCACCGGCAAAGTCATTTCCGTGCTGGTTTGTCGTCACGGTCGCTGCACAGTCTCAACCATGTCCGGCTTTGCAAGATGCTTCCAACACCCAATTAGTATCGACGATGTCCATATACTTGTGGGCGGCCTTACTTCCTGACTTACTTCCTTCCTTCCTTACTTCCTTACTTCCTTCCTTCCTTACTTCCTTACTTACGTACTTACTTACGTACTTACTTACGTACTTACTTACGTACTTACTTACGTACTTACTTACTTACGTACTTACGTACGTACTTACGTACGTACTTACGTACTTAGCGACATTGTGACTTTTCGAGAGCGTGTTTTATGAGGCTCAGAGGGAGAGGACTAAACAGACAGAAACAAGTGAAATACAACTGCGGGTAAGTTTCTGATGAGAGTGAGAGTAATGATAATATAATCATGAAGTCAACTGTGTTTAGTATGTGTCCTTTAACGACCAGGTTTATCGTTCCAAACCTCGAGTATCGTTGAGGCTTTGTTTTTCCACCCAAAGTGCGGACGTGCTGAACACGCTGAACATTTAGATGAGTCTGAAGCGCTGGTGTATAAATATCCGTGTGAATGGGTTTGTTGACGTAAAGCTCCGTCGGACCGTCAGGGGGACGGTCACCCGGGGGCTGTGCGGCCGCCCATGTTCCTGACAGAATGACTGACAGCCGCCTGCAGGAGCCTTTTCTTTATCAAATCGAAACCCAGACGCGGACATTCCCTCACGTGGTCTCCCCCGCCTCGCCTAATGCCCGCTCTGTGCCGTCCATTAGCGTCACTAAACTCCTGTGATTTCCCCTCGTTCTCTACATTGTTTTCGAAATCCCTCCGCACCTCACGCCCACAACAGCCGCCCCTCCCAGCATCCTCCACTGCAGCGGTACGGGGGTCCCTGGGGGTACGTGGGTGAGAGTGCTTTGATTAAAGGAAAGATATTAACTTACTTTTTGAGCTTTTAACCATGTTTTGACATCGTTCCGCTCGTCAAAAACCGGACATATTTAGCATCATTCACCCTCGGTTTAACGAAGTCTGTTCCGTAAGTCCTCTGCCTCTGAGCCTTACAAAAATACTCGCCTATAAATTCCCCAGATTCATGACATCAAAGGTAGAGACATAAAGGACTCCTGTGCTGCTTTAAAGACAATAAGTCGTCGTTCTGAGCATTAAATGACACTTATCACAACTACTAGCCTTTGTTTATTCCCTCTCCTGCCAGTAGATGGGGTGCTAACACAATTGCTGACGAGGGAACGCCTGACTGATTCATTAACAATACAAACAAAGCATACGTGTCCTTTAGAAGCTGTGATATTGAAGCTTTTGCAGGATTTTCTTTACATAAAACTTACGCAGGTCCAACTTGACTATATCCAAGTGAACAGACGTATTTGTACACGGTGTCGGTCTCACCGTGTGCGAGTGCGAGGAACCACTGCTGCACACGCTCAGACTGTACTCGCGTGACATTTAAGACTCCGGAGCGCAACAGCCATTGATCCTATATTAAACGGGGGACGGCGTGCTGTGACATCGCCGCACCGGAGCCGCTTAATGGCCCAACAAGGGATCGCACGACCTAAACGGTGCTTTTAAAAGTGATTGCTCTCGCGCTCGAACCTGGTCATCTCATTTCACAAGGTTTCGCGGCGGGTTCATTAAAAGTTTGTTCTCGTTTAGTGTGGGTTTTTTTTTTTTCTTTATTTCCGCGCCGTGAAGAGCTACAGATGAATCCAGCCATAGTTTGCGGTCAATAGTGGTTAGTTTAGAGCCTAAACTTAAGCTCAGAGGAGAACATTTAGAACTCAGAAATGCTCTTAATGTCTGTCGGGTCGGGAGTTTCAACGCTCTCGTAAGAACAACAAAAAGAAAGAGTCCTGATTCTAATCTAGAAATGATCAAAATATGTCGTCTTTTTTGTCAAATTGAGACATCTCCTTCCCCTTGGAGCTCTTCTAACTTTGTCCCGCTCCTTATTTGAACCTAATTTAAATCATCTCAACGTCTTTTATCTTGATCACCAACGTTATCTTGATAAACCACAGATCTAACAAACTCGAGCCCAAAGAGTCCCTTTGGACCCTCACTTCGACAAATCTTCTGAAACAGCGCAGTTAATTCCACAACGGCGGCACAATGTAGATTTTAAAACTCAAAAATGCAGTTCTCTACGCCCGCTCATGAGCACACCACCAGGGCAAAACGTGCCATCATCATCTTTGGTGTTGGACCCACTTTCTGTCCTGAAGCTAGTACCCATTACCGCCGTTCTAACAAACTCGAGCCCAAAGAGTCCCTTTTGGACCCTCACTTCGCCAAATCTTCTGACAGCGGCAGTTAATTCCACAACAGGCGCACCAATGTAGATTTTTAAAACTCAAAATATCAGTTCTCTACGCCGCCGCTCATGAGCACACCACCAGGGGGCAAAACGCGCCATCATCATCTTGGTGTTTGGGACCCACTTTCTGTCCTGAAGGCTAGTACCTTACCGCATGTTTAAAAAAAATTATTTTAAATTTCAAAAGCTCTCTTTTGGGAGCCCTACCCCTGCTCCTGCTGTCCCAATCTCAGGTCCACCCCTGCAGCAGGGCATTCGGCTCTCAGAGTCTATCTACAAACCATCAGTCTGACTGGACTGACTAGACTGTCTCTCGTCGGTCCAGAGCAAAGAAAACACTTATGTTGCACAAACGCGTCAGGACAGTGTCTGAACTCATGTTTATATTGCATTCAAGCAATAGCAAAAAGCTAAAATGATGACTTTGAACGTGCATCTCATTACGCTTATTACTGAATTTTTTATTTCACATTATGTTTCTGACTTTTTCTCTGTAAATATGAGACAGATTTGCACAAACTAATAAGAATTGTTGTTGCACCGCCACCTACGTTGACTTCAAAGCATGTGTTTAAGCTATAAAAAAAGAGAAAAAAGATAAGAGAGAGAAAGAAAAGAACCTCCCATGCGGCACCTTTGTCACGGCTGTTGTCTCATTTGTGTTGCTCTAATGTGGTTACTACTACACCTACTGTAGTTTTCAAAGTATGTGTTTTACGTTATGCCGTAAAAAAAAAAGGAAAGAGAAGGAGAGACAGAAAAAGAGAGAGAAGGAGAGAGTGAAAGAGAGAGAGAGAGAGAGAGTACAAGCGCCAACCAGTCCAGCATCTGAGGACCAAGAGAAGACTTGTCCAGACTAACTGAGGGCCATCCAACTTCAAAAAAAAGCACCAGGAACAAAACAAGGTAGGTCTGTGAGATGCACCCTTCAGTGAACTTTTAAGATCGCCTTAAGGAAATTCCTTTTGAGGGTCAGCCTTCATTATTTTGTGAGGATGTTGCCTTCAGTGAAAACGTGGAGGATCAGTATTCAGTTTAACTTAACAATATTTTACTTGTTTACTCTTCACTTTGGAGGAGTCAGCGTTCATAAATCTGTAGGATAAGTTCAGTGGATGCTACGAGTAGACATGAAGAACGAGGTCTACGCGGCGCTTCCCTCCACCCGAGCGTTTAAACCGCCGCACAGATGTTTGGAGCAGACGCCTACCAGAACTTTCCCCCACCCCGCCCGGCCCCCCTATCATCTTATTAAACCCGCGGTTCGAGCGGCGATGTTCTTTGCGAATGGGGAGGCAGTCTCTGGACCGCCGGCCGCCCCTTCCTGGCCGAGCAACCTTTTGTTTAGTCTACTTGTCTTCATCGAGCCTCACAGGGGAGATACATTGCGGGTGTCTCTCGCCCTCCCGCGCCAGGTTCCCGGGGGAAGTAGGCAACTTTTAACTTGGTCCCAACTGCAGGTGGGGCGCGGTTGGCGTTGGATCCAGGTGAGGGGTGGGGGGGGTTCTTAAAGGTACACTGTCACTTTCATCCGCCGGCTTGCCCATGGAGATGTTTCTAACTTGATCTGTGAAATAATGATGAAACAGGGACTCTTTGATGACATTCGGACATAATTTGCATATGGACGCATTAAGACTTTGACTTAAATGGACCATTGTTAAGTGCCTCAGGTTTTTCGATTGTCTATTTCGGTTCATTTTCTGGTGTATTTGTACGTGTGACATTAAATTATAGTTTTACACCAATCGAGCAGGTATTTGTGGAGAAAACTTGACAAATCTGTAGAACGAGGAAGTGACATTCACGCAATTGACCATCACACGCACGCAGAATTCACACCAAAAAACAAAACACATTTAATTGTCAAAAAATAATTGTGACATAAGTGTATTTGCCCTGTTTGCTTGGGAAATTCCTTGTGTGATGCATCAATTACAAACAGGAAGTTGAAATTAAATCTAAAAATGAGCTATTCAAGGATAATTTTTAAATATTTTTAGCAAATTCAAAATATATTTATCTTAACGCATTTTAGTTCAATGAGCCGTCCAAACCTGTTAGGGGCACTTAATGCTTTATGCTGTGATTGTGTTTTGTATTTTGTTTAGTTGATTTTTTCTTTGGTGTTTTTTACTTATTCATTATTACAATTATTATCATTATTATTATACTTCCTGTTTGTTTGTTCTGTTTATTTGTTTATACAAATTTGGAGGGAAAAAGAAATCATTTCCATATTTTAATCATCTTTACATAGTGGGTAAGATAAGACGTAATACAGATTTTTGAGTCCGGGATCGGATGTTAAACGTGTTAAAGGCAGCAAAAACAAACTAAACAAAGTCAGTTTTCAGCCGACGATAATGTGGAGGCGTAATGGATAAGTCTGTAAATGAATATGTAGTCAGACCTGCTGCTTCTCTCCATGTCAAAGAGAGGAGAGAGGGGGAGGGGAGAGGGGGGAGAGAGGGGGGGAGAGAGGGGAGAGAGGGGATGGGGGAGAGGGGAGAGGGGAGAAGAGAAGGAGAGAGTGGGAGAGAGAGCGTGGGGGGGGGGAGAGGGGGAGACAAGGAGAGAAGTGGGGAGAGAGGCGGGAGAGAGAGGGGGAGAGAGGGAGAAGAGGGAGGTGAAGAGAGGGAGGGGAGAGAGAGGGGGAGAGGGGGGAAGAGAGGGGGCATGAGAGGGGGAGAGAGAGAGGTGTGGGCTCAGATACGGGCGCGCGAGGGGAGAGCGGGGAGGGGGGCGAGAGAGAGGGGGGAGAGAGAGGGGAGTGGAGAGTGGGGGGATCCCGCAGGGGAAGAGAGTAGGCACGCGCGCGCGAGAGAAGAAGTCGAATAGTATGGTGAAGAGTGGGAGAGGGGAGGGAGGGGAGAGAGGGGGGATGAGGGGGAGAGAGGGGGGAGAGAGTGGGGAGAGAGGGAGAGAGAGGGGGGGAGAGAGAGGGGAGAGAGAGGGGGGAGGGGAGAGAGAGGGGGGGAGAGAGAGGGGAGAGAGAGGGGGAGAGGGGAGAGAGAGGGAGAGAGTAGGGGGAGCGAGGGGGGAGAGAGGGGGAGAGAGAGGGCGGGAGAGGGGGAGAGGGGGAGAGAAGGAGAGGTGAGAGACTTCCCTCTCCATGTTCAGAGAGAGGAGGAGGGGGTGAGAGGGGAGAGGGGGGAGAGAAGGAGAGAGGGGAGAGAGAGGGGGGGAGAAGGAGGGAGAGGGGGGAGAGAGAGAGGGGGGGAGCGAGAGCGCCCAGAAGAGTGCTCTTTCTTTATTGCGACATAAAGTCTTTATTTGGACCCGATGTGCCTCAGAGTGAGAGTGAAATGAGCGTGAACATCAGAGGAACTTCAGAGGAACTTCAGAGAACTTAGGCAACATCAGAGGAACTTCAGAGGAACCACAGTGTTTCATTCTAAAAATAAAACACACGCGGCAGGTCCACAGTGTGTTCTATCTGTCCTCTTGTCTCAAACATCTCAGACAGACCACTTGAACACGGTTAGATGTTTGGAGAAAGTCTGTGGTATTTGATGAGCCCCTGTCCTCGGCCCACTGCTCATGACGAGAGACACTCATTTATTGTCCGTGTCAGATCTCAGTGAGGGGGGAGACACTGAGGCACTTGACTCATGAGTAAACCACGGTTAAAGCAGACGTTTGTGTCACGAGGAGAAGCTCTGAGCAGCTCAAAGTAACTGAGGATGACTTTGGACTGGTCTGTGTCAGAGGGTTCTAAATACTCACATTTACTCTGTCACACTTAGTTACTTAACTACTCTGTCACACTTAGTTACATTTACTCTGTCACACTTGTCACACTTAGTTACACTTAGTTACATCTGTCACACTTAGTTACATTTACTCTTCACACACTTATTATTTACCTGTCAACACTAGTTACATTTACTCTGTCACACACTAGTTACATTTACTCTGTCACACTTAGTTCACACTTACATTTACTGTCACACTGTCACACTTAGTTACATTTACTCTGTCACACTTAGTTTACATTTTCTGTCTGTGTCACACAAACCATGAGCGACGGCGCAGTTTCATTATGATCAAAGTAAAGTCATTTGGTGTTTTATATATATATATATATATATATATATATATATATATATATATATATATATATATATAGTATATAATATATATACACACACACACACAACACGCTCATGTAAAGTATAAACTGAATGTCTCTTCCAGGTCGCGAACAGTCCGGACCCCATCAGGCGTGTCCCGGGACCGCTCACGTCCACGTCGTGAACATCTCCGTCGCTCATCTCCGTCGCTCGCGAGCAGTAATTTAAGAGGTGATTGCGCCGCGTGAGGGGTCTGAAGCGCGGTCGGAGGGGCCCGAGCCAAGTGCGCTAATGAGGTTGGCGCGCTCGTGGACTTGTTTGTGCACTGCCACCGACGCTCTGACCCATGGCAACCAGAGGGCGGAGGACTGTGGAACGCTATGATCATTATAAAGACGGAATACATCTTTAAGGACACAGATTATGCAAATGTGGACCATTTGGGGGGCTTTCACCGTGTGTTCGAACATCAAAAACACGCCTGAAGTTGTATTTAACCTCAACAAAAAACACTTCATGACGTCGTTTTGAGCATTTCTGCCTCAAAACTGCCTCGTTTCTACCAGCAGATGGCGCGCTAACACCAGATCGCCTGATGAGGGGAGCTTTTCAAGGCATGGCGAGCCGATAAACACATCTTGGTTCCACTGTCAGCAGGTGAGTATGCAGTGTGTGTGGATGCGGCTGGTCCTGGTCTTTGGCCCACAGTCTCGCTCCAAAACCTACAAATTAAGTGAGAAATCCGGGGAAATAATGGACTCTTGACTTGAACTTTAACAGCCACGTCAGATCAAAACATCAGATGCTTTTTAACGTCTCGAAATCAAATGTGAAAGCAGGTCAAAGGGTCAAGGTCAAAGTCGGGTCAAAGGGGTCACAGGGGTCACAGGGTCGCAGGGGTCACAGAGGTCCACAAGCCAAGGCCCGGAACATCACTGCGTTTCTACCACTTTCATATTATAGTATTATAATAGACTTAGTTGTTTTTCACAATTAACTAAGTCATAATATTGTATTTTTTAAAGAGTAATGAATTATTAAATAAATGTAAATGTGTAATTGTTCTTTTAAAAGTTGATTTGAAGTAGAATATGAAGCTGCCATGAGAGATGAGCGCTGGACTTTCCTCTGCACAAAACGATGCGGCGGCTCCGGCGGTGCGGGTCGGCCCAAGAAAGGACAGGCCACAGCGGGACGAGTTGGGCCGGCTCATGAAAGGATGAGAGTGGCCGCGGTTCATTGCACCTCTGCAATTAGGAGCGTCTTAATTCATTTCCTTATCAGACTCGTTTCTTTGTGAATATGAGTCAGATTGTGATCAAACACACATCATTCAGCAGCTAAACCTACAGAGACCCCCACTGTCCGTCTGCCTGCCCCTTCCTCCACGCCTGCTCTTCCTCCACGCCTGCCCTCTCCTCCACGCCTGCTCTCCACGCCTGCTCTTCCTCCACGCCTGCTCTTCCTCCACGCCTGCTCTTCCTCGTCTGCTCGTTTTGTGTCAGTTTCGGGTTTAGGACGTCGCTTGGGTCCGACTCCCCCATTAGTGACCTGGTGTATAGGTTCTAAACCAGACTTATCCATGCGTTTGTCTCTAGTAGATTAGACTACTGTAACGGCCTGCTCACTGGCCTCTCCAAACGAGCTGTAAAACAGCTGCAGTACATCCAGAACGCTGCTGCTCGGGTCCTGACTAGAACCAGGAAGTACCACGATCACATTAGTCCTGTGCTCAGGTCTCTGCACTGCCCCCTGTGGCTCAGAGAATAGACTTCAAAGCAGCTCTGCTTGTGTACAAGTCTCTCCATGGCCTAGCACCAAAGTACATCTCGGACATGTTAGTGCCATATGAACCATCTCGGACTCTGAGGACCTCAGGGATCGGCCTCCTGCTGGTGCCCAGAGTCAGGACTAAACATGGACTGGCCTCCTGCTGGTGCCAGAGTCTGGACTAAACATGGACCGGCCTCCTGCTGGTGCCCAGAGTCAGGACAAAACATGGACCGGCCTCCTGCTGGTGCCAGAGTCAGGACTAAACATGGACCGGCCTCCTGCTGGTGCCCAGAGTCAGGACTAAACATGGACCGGCTCCTGCTGGTGCCCAGAGTCAGGACTAAACATGGACCGGCCTCCTGCTGGTGCCAGAGTCAGGACTAAACATGGACCGGCCTCCTGCTGGTGCCAGAGTCAGGACTCAAAACATGGACCGGCCTCCTGCTGGTGCCAGAGTCAGGACTAAACATGGGGAATCTGCGTTTCAGTTTTATGCATCTTAAACCTGGGACATTCTTCCTGACGATGTGAGACAGGTTCTTCTCTGGCAATGTTCAAATCTAAGCTAAAAACTGTTTTATTTAGCTGTGCCTGCGACTGAAAGGATTTTATTTGCACTCTTCTCTTTTATGCCTTTATTTGTCTTGTGATTTGAATGCACGTTGTGTGAAGCCCTTTGAATTGCTTTGTGTATGAATCGTGCTCTACAAATAAACTCGTCTAATTGAATAAGTGCTTTCCAGACGCCCCGGTCGGCCCGCTTTTATTCCCATTGTACATCAACAATCGACCCGCAACCTGCGTAAATGTCGACTTTTAAATGTTTGCCGGCGACGCGATTTAAACGCAATGAGTATTAAAGAGGCATCCGCCCTTCAAACCCCAGCGAACAAAGTGGACGAATGGCCGTTTGAACCTCGTCTGTTCCTAAATAACACAACAACAGTTTGAATCATGTCATGTCTAAAACGCAACCACGAGATCTAAAATGTCCAGGAGTGTTTTATTTAGCCTTCGAAACATGGCTCACTCAGCTTCAAAACTCAACTCAAACTGTTTTTGCAGCAATAATCCGGCATGTTTACATTTGCTAAATACAGATGTTCATTAATATGCATGTCCCTATTGACTAAAATACACAACAATGCATAATTAACTGCATATCCGTACAGATACACACTCGCCAGGATGTCGGACTCAACCATCAGAAACGTAAGACAAGTTCATGTTCACATTTATGCCTTTTTCTTTTACGAACGCCGTTTCCATGCCGTTCTGCGTGCAGAAGAACCCCTCGGATAATCAATTTCGACTCTCTCATTCCTCCTGTCTTCCACTTCTGGATAAAACTTTTTGAAGTGCTAATCGTATTCATTCCAGAAATCGCCCTGAGCCAACGTCGGGAGGACAAAAAAAATTTAAAAAAAATGACCGTCCGGTGCGTGCTGAACCCCAATCCCCGACAAAGACATCAAACGGGGGCCGGCGGCGCGGCGAGAGACGACGAGGAGTATTTTTAGATTCTCTGTTGCTTTTTACGGGGGCCCGAAGATAAGACACAGGATTTTTATTTTTTATTTGCGGAAAGGACGAATTGTGTTGACATCTGGAGCCGCCGCTGCTGACCTCGCCGAGACCCCGGTTTTTTTGCTTCTCTGTGGGATCGGGGGGGGAGCGGGCGTGTGAGAAGACTTTGACGAGGTGTATTATTAACTTGTCAAGGGGCTGACAGAAGCAAAAGAGGTCAAAATTACAGGCTCCTGACAGCTTGGGCTAAAGGAAAAGAAAAAAAGAAAGTGTAACAGTGTGAAAACCCGGCGCCGAGACGAGGACGGCGAGGAGAAGTGCAGAGATAGAGCCTTTTCAAACAACTCTTCAACAATAGGCTTCATAACACAATTTACAACCGCATTCACACACTTACGCCGACTTACATTCATTTCCTGGGGGCGGAGCCAAATCTTAACCTAAAACGTAACCCGTTTTGAATGTACGGTTTTGCAAAATGAATTGAATATCACTGTATCTACTGCGATTCTATAGTTGGAGATGCAGTGTACATATTTTGCGTGCTTGCCAATATATTCCCGTGAGTATTTTTTTTTGGTATGTTTTGTGACGCTGCTGCAGTTTTCTTGCTTGTTCAGTACAGTACATTTGACATATTCACCGTTTTGATGATTCAAATGGGTGCGGCGCCTGTTTGAGTTTGCGCTGGTTTAACAGAGACATACTGTTGTTTAAATGTATTCGGTTCTTAAATAAACTGTGATATGTTGCAGAGGATCATGCGCAGTATTATGGATGATGTGATTCCAGCCCTAATTAGAACTCGCATCGCAACTTTACAGCATGTTGTTGGCCTATTAAATAATAAATGTCATGGGGGCCGGGTTTTTTGTCGTAAAAGCGGAGGCAGATCACCATAAAGTGAGTAAACAGATTTCATTCTCCACAATATGACAAATACTACCACAAACAGACCTTAAAAAAGCAAGTAACTCTGTCGATAGAGCTCCCCCTGCAGGTCCCTTGGGAAAATACACTGTCAGAAAACAGACGCATTCGTATGCATTTCTCAACTTTTTTCTTTCTTTCTTTATCATAATATGTCAGTAGAATCACATTCAAAAACATTTAACATTACCAAATATTAAAAAAGAGCCAGGGTTTCTCAGGAGAGTTGTCTTATAAATATTACAAGGCTGGTTTTCCACCCCGTGACAGCAGGGGGCGACGACGGGCACTTCAAAACACCCCAAAAATACATATTTAGCAATCACAGGGACTTACAAAGACGCTCAATGAGGTGAAAATGTTACTTAGTTCTGCTTTAATTCTAAAAGTCAATATTATCCTGTCAAAATGAAATGAAAAAGTATACAGTCAATTTAATTTTTTTATTTTCTGAGACTTGCGTTGGTTTTGAGGCACCTTCAGAAATTCTCAATTACTAAACACTACAAGCTGCCATTTACAAATGCCTCTCTTCCCACTGTTTTCCCAGCAGAGGGCGCTGGAACTAATCTAAGCGCTCAAATGGAACATACGCGCTAAACAGTCAGAATAAACGATAATATTCACGTTTTAACGGAGTAACTTTTCTGGTGGAGGGTCGGCCACGCGGAGATGTTTTTGCTTCTCCAACGACTTTTTTGATACGTTTAATGCTACACTGTGGAACATTCCAAGCTGAGCCACAACGTTCAAGATATCGAACCGCCGTATGATAAATTACAACGTGCAGTTTTTGCAGCTGAAGGATTTCGTAACCAGAACTTTACGCCGACATGCAACAAAAAACAAATACCGTCAAGTCTCTCTGAATATAAATAACAGTGTAAAATACCCAGTTGAGCTCAGAAAACTTTACACATCCAGCCGTGTCTTTTGGCAGCAGACGTAGCGCTCTCTATTTCGACGACTTGGGGACGGCCGGGTTGCCATTTTGGGCGGGATAATCACCTGAAGTGGAGGCGGAGATGAAATAAATGCCTTACAGTGGTAATTAATCCAGTTAGTCGTAGCCCGTTGCGGCGCCGTGCTTTTTTAGGGCCGATGTTGCAGGTGAAGTTGAGGATAGGATTAAAATATATGGGCATTAATGTCTGTTTCAAAGGATAGATGGAGCCTTCAGCGAGGATTCTTCACCGACATAATCACTATTGCTCCATAATAAACAAAGGATTATGCCAAACCAGAGGGAAGGTTTATTTTCATTCTCACAGAAGAAACTGGATTATCTTTTCAAAGTCTAAGTTTCATTTAGGGAGATGAAAGATAAATGCATACCTCTGTGATTAGTCATTTCGCATTAAAGGGACGGGAGATTGAATTTACAAGACATGTCGTAATCGTATAGAAATCGCAATTTAAACGGTCGCAATTAACAGATCGCAAAGACTCTATTGAAATGTTACAACTTTTTTTTTTTTTTCTTTCAGTTTTGTTTGCCACGTTCAATTTCTGCCAAACAACAGTGTTACAATAATACAGTATTGCAATAATACATTTCATACAAAAGGAACAAAACAAAAGAAATCTATGTGAACTGCTTTGCAAATAAACGCAGATTCTATTTAAAATCGGTTGTCTCCTTTGGTGAAATTATAGTGTCCCAGGTTTGAGTTTTGAAAATCTGGTCACCCTACCCTGATGTTGAGCCATGACAGAGAGACAACTGTCCGGGGCTAGCTCGGTGTTAGCTCAGCGTTAGCGTCAGCGTCAGCGTCAGTTCAAGCTCAGCATTAGTTCGGTGTTAGCTCAGTGTTAGCTCAGTGTTAGCTCAGCGTTAGCATCAATGTTAGTATCAGTGTAAGCTCAGTGTTAGTTCGGTGTTAGCTCAGCGTTAGCATCAGTGTAAGCTCGGTGTTAGCTCGGCGTTAGCATCAGCGTTAGCGTTAGCGTCAGCGTCAGCGTTAGCGTCAGCGTCAGCGTCAGCGTCAGTTCAAGCTCAGCATTAGTTCGGTGTTAGCTCAGTGTTAGCTCAGCGTTAGCATCAATGTTAGTATCAGTGTAAGCTCAGTGTTAGTTCGGTGTTAGCTCAGCGTTAGCATCAATGTTAGCATCAGTGTAAGCTCGGTGTTAGCTCAGCGTTAGCTCAGCGTTAGCTCAGCGTTAGCTCAGCGTTAGCATCAATGTTAGTATCAGTGTAAGCTTGGTGTTAGCTCAGCGTTAGCCTCAGCGTTAGCATCGGCGTTAGCCTCGGCGTTAGCTCGGCGTTAGCTCGGCGTTAGCTCGGCGTTAGCTCGGCGTTAGCTCGGCGTTAGCTCGGCGTTAGCTCGGCGTTAGCATCAGTACTTCCTGTCTGGGGTTTTGCCTAACTGAGTATAAAAATAATGAATACAATAAGATCAGGCTGTGAACATTGAGTTGTGTTGTTGTGTTGATGTTAAATACTTCACCAAAGGACACTTTGTGTGTTTATGAAGGGACGTGTTTGTGTCTTGATGCGAACGCTAAATCTACTGTCGTTGAGGCGTAGAACATTTAAAAATAAAAGTAATTCAAATAACAAACTGAAATAATCTTCACATAAACACGGTCTTTAGTGTACATTTTAATTGGTTGTTTATTTTAGCATTAGCTTTGGAAAACGGTTATCTTCGCCAACTGCTGCAGTGCACAGAGCCAAAATGAGTCTAGAGAGGATTTATGGACTTCAAAACTTTAAATCTATGACAGCACAAATATGGGAAATTTAAAAGTGTTTCTGTGAGGCTCAGAGAAACAGCAGAGATGACCTCATAAACAGGACTGCCGAAAACAAGCAAAAAAGAAGAAAACTAAAAGTAAAAAAGGTGTTTACAATGTTATAACATGTTTAAAAGCTAAGAAAATCCTCGCGTAATCCTTTAACGAGGACGCATTTTTTTGGGATGAAGCATTTGTAAATCCTTGGCACCTTTAAGCACCGCTGGCACCAGCACATCAAACATATGTCTGTAATTTGCACCACACAGGCCCGTTCTGTCAGCAGCTTCTTTGTTATTAGCCATGTGAAGCTAATCCTCCGCTTAGGTGACATTAAAGAAGCGAAAAGAGACACGCGCGGCAGCTTTAATGGAGACTCAGTCAGGGGTCAAGCGCCATCGTGAAATATGGGCTTTCAGCAGTGGAAATAACCCTCCTCATGTATGTAGTGCCAAACGTATTCCCTAAAGTACTTAAGAGTATGAGAGCTGTCCAAATATGCACCATGAACGAGCTTTGCTACTAATCTATTCATCTATTAAGCGTATTATTGAATCAGCTTGAGTGTCAAAATGACTTATTTTAGTTGTCAATGTTTAAAACTTTATTATAAAGTCTCACTATGCTACTTTTCTGATGCATGTTCACACAGAGTAGGGAGAGAGAGCGTTTTACGTACTTCAAAAACTTAAATCTTAATGAGTAAGTAGTAACTAAAAGTCTGAAAAGGTGGAAATAATCATGTTTATTGTTCATTTAATTCTGGTTTTTTTGTGTGTGCGCATTGTGGTTTTATGCGCATGATTTAAAGCGCTCAGCAGAAGTAGACTGTAGGGAGAAAAGTTTGCCTCACTACCCATTTTAATTAAATATTTATACAGATAACATTAAAGCCAGTTAGAGCCACTTTCAGCCACTGGGGGATTACAGGGAGTTAGTTCTGTGAGAAGTACAAGTCGCACTCACCGGTCAATGATCCCGCACATGTCGATCTGCAGGTGGCTGTAGTTTCCCAGAAGCCTTTGCTGCACCTCGATGAGGTCGACGGGCTGGCCGTTCACGGAGAGCAGGCGCACGCAGCCCTGGAACGCACCGAAGGGGTTTGAACACTCGGGGGCGCTCTCCTCGGACGGGCAGCCTGGTGAAAAGTAGGACAAAACATGGGTAAAGACTTCCCCAGACGTTTCCCCATGCCAAGAATTTACTTTAAGTTCCATCTACTGGCTGCAGAGGGAATTACACATGTGAGACAAACAAATGCTAGCTCGCCCACGCCAAATGCACGCTAATGTGAGCACGCAGTTGTAATGATTGTGATTTGACTGGCGATGGTTTATGGACTTGGATATGGATTAAAAACAGCGCAGACGATGTCAGAGCACGATTTATGACATCACAGATCGGGGAAATTCAGAACGGAGTGTTTCTGAATGCTCGGAGGGGAGAGAACGTCATCAAACACTGTGTTAATGAGGCTGAATACAACTCCAGGTCTGTTTTTGATGAGGAAACAACATGGTTTAAAAAAAAAAAAAACATAATTCTGCGTAATATGTGTACTTTTAAGTTTAGAAAAAGTACAGAGCCGAGTGCAAAGATATAAAATGGTGAGATACAAAGTTGAATTTTCTAAGCACTCACTCACTATATAAAAACCCTGATGCTAGAGAAGAACCACTCGAACTAGGGCTGCAACTAACAACTCATTTTGTCAATCAATTAGATCTAGCGATTCTTTTCGATAAATCGATCAGTTGTTTAGAATGCGAAAGTCACGCGATGAAACGATTTTTTTTTTACTGAATGCGACGGAGATGAAGCTGAAGCGAAGTCGTTTGAGGACCCTGGTGGAGCACAATCATGGGGGGGAAAAAAAAGTTCTCTCATCGAATACAATCGATTCACACATTCTCCGTGTCATTTTCAGGAAATGGCGGCTCCATTTGTGTCATAAAACTAATTTTCTCAGCATTATTCGGTCCCACTTTGTAATAAAAACACCTTAATTTGCCTTAACAAAGCATGAAAAAAGGGTTTAATTCAGCATTCACAAATAGTTTATGACAAAAGAATCATTCTCAACAAACTATTTGTTCACTATGAATTAAGTCTTTGTTCATGCTTTTCTAAGGCAGGTTTAAGTGTAGTTTTAGTGTCAGTTTTATTGATTATAGTGACCAGTTATTGCAGCCCTAATTTGAGCATGTTCTTCCAAGTCAATTCTGCCAAATGCGTCTCATTAACCAGACACACACACACACACACACACAACACACAGCCCGTACTTGTTTTTAGAGGAGTTATTCTTGGGTTTTAAAGGAATGGAAAATTAGGATCGTTGCCATAGCAATTACCCCACTCAATATTTCTGAACAGGTGAACAGTGACAAACAACAGAGAATAAAGGAATACATTCTGAGACATGCGAATAAACGTGCCGCACAAACGCACTCGCCACCACTTTCCCCAACGGTCGAGATCCGAGACCGACCATGACCGCCCCCCCTCCCCCTCCCCCCACACACAATGAAGATACTTTTGTTCACAGTGTTTGTTCACAGACTCCAGCGCAGAGACCGCTGCCTTATGTCTCGATGTTTCCGCACAATGGGCCGACGAGTGCCAACGGGAGCCTCTGGAAAGGGCGCGGAGCTCGACGGGTCCAGTAATGGCCTCTGCTGCGGCTACAGGCTGCAAGAAATCATTCCCGTCTCATTTTAGGGAGCTCTTTAAGGTCTAAGTCAGTGAGAAACAAGTCCGATACAGAGTTTATATTAGGTTTTATTTGTGCATGCATTATTTGTATTGCTGTTGGCCTTTAAATATGCTCTTGTACCTTCATTTTCGCATAAAATAATGCACCTACTGAATGCATATGCTACTTTACATCTGTGTTAGCGCTCTACTCCTACTGGCAGCAGAAGGAATTACACAGGGGCGACAAACAAACCTCGCCGCGCTAATGTGAGCACGCAGTTGTAATAAACGTGATTTGACGGTGGCAGTGTATAATGAAAATAAAAAAGGAATTATTTTGCACAATGTGATATTTGAAATGGTTTATTTGTAATATCTTCATTTCAGTACATCACAATCAGATTCATTCTTTGATAATCTTGCGATGGTGATAATGTAAATGACAACTGCAAATACTAGAACAAAATGTATTCCAGCTTTAGTCATATATTGTAACTGTCGATCCAGATGCTCCTCAAATGTCTGGAGAAACGGTCTCTACTCCAGATGAACAGTTCTTCATCAGCCTCGAAGAACTGGTTCTCCTCCTGAGTGGGTCCATCTCCGCTGTCTATCTCGCGTCCGTCCGAGGGAGTCGATCTCTCCTTCGCTGTGGAACTCCTCAAGGTTTCTACTTCATCCCAAAGAAGTTTGGTAGTTTTTCCTTGCCAAGAATTAGGGTCTTTGGACAGGGGAGCTTGGGACATTTGTCTGAGGACACGGGATGCTGGGACATTGATCCCAAGTCCCTAAGAACATTGTTTAATCTGTTTTCATTGTCGCCCTTGGACAGATCCTGCTGTGATCTCGGGCGTTACAAAAATAAATTGAACTGAAATTGAATTGTTGGAGCAATATTTCAGGGCCACTGTTCAGTTGACCGTAGAATTAGAGAACCCACAGCTGTTCTTTTGATGTAGAATGTGCACTTAGAAGGCTGCACATCCTCCCACAGGTGGTCATAATGTTTTGGCTCACTCCCGTCGCCGCCGCAACACTCTCCGTCCATGTTTGCGCTGGCGGGGACGTTTTAATTGCCGTCTATTGTAAGCCTAATAGAGGGTTTGCTGCACCACGGGGCCGTTTCCCCGCTGTTGTGCCGCGCTGACTGTGGATTTCTCTCTCGTTTTTCCGCGGCGCCGCTTCCCTCCGTCAAGAGCCTCTCCTCTGTCGGGCCGGTCCAGGCTGGATGCTGGGGCGGAGAGAGTAGCTCGAGGCTGCCGGTCGCTCCAATTACGGCGAGCGCGGCGCCGCAGAGGACGCGGCTCGGATCCTGCTTCACTTTCACAGCCTCAAAGGGAGGGTTTCTGCGTGAGAGACGGGGGCTCACGCTGGACCGGCAGCAACGGTAATTAATAATAGACAGAGCTTTTTGGCCGTGGACGGAAATGGGAAAGGATGTACTCGCGCCACAGTCGATCTGGGTTTTATTACGCGCTTTTTTATGGAGACGCTTGTAGTTTTGACTGTGTTTATTTGCTCATTTTCGAGCTTCTTTGACCAAAAACAAAAGTTGGCGGTTGGATCCCAGCTCCAACCAGCTGTCATTGTGTCCTTGAGCAAAACACTCCCTTCGCCTTTGTATGAATAGTGTGTGAATGGTCGGAGGTGGTGATGATTTGCCAACGTTGTTTTCATTATTCTCCCAGTGGTGTAAAAGTACAAAAGGGAAAGTACTGAACTTAAAGTGACGTATGACGGGTTTTTAAAATGTTCTAATTTGGATTTTATTTGGTGTATTTATACCTGTTGTACATGTAAATTATAATTTTACACCAATCGAGCAGGTATTTGTGAAGAAAAACGTTGAAAAATGTGTAGAAAATGACAGGAAGTGACATCACACTAGGGACTTTTCTCATTCCAGTCAAAGTTTATGCAGAATTTACACAAAGAAACAACTTTTTTGACTTCCTAAACATGAATTCAACAAAAAGTCGCTCTCATATATTTAAAAAAAATATTAAAAAAATTCTCAGTGTTTGTTGGTTTATTTCCTTGTGTGATGTCATAAATTACAAACAGGAAGTGAAATAGTGAAATAAACCTAAAAAAATTGCTTTTCTGTCTTAACATTTGTATAATTTTTTTTTTTGCAAAATTCAAAATACATTTATCTTAACTGCATTTTAGTTCAACGACTCGTCCGACCTGTAGGGGGCACATTACTTGAGTAGATTTTACAATAGAAACGTTTTACTTTTGCTTCACTACGTCTCAGAACAAACAGAAATGTGTCGATAAAAATGATTGGAAAAGGAAGAAATCCATTCAGTCCAAAAATCCAAACAATTCTTTATCAATATCACAACGTTTGACTCTTAAATTGATCTCAAAAATGTTAAATTACTCTAAAAGTATATTCTTTTAAGGGGGTACTTCAATACGTTTCCATTTCTAATTTGACATGATACTTTTACTTCAGTATTGTTTCGCTCCTGTATCTGTACTTTTACTTAAGTAACCACTGCTTTTGACGCGGGTGAACTTCAGAACCACCACCAAACATGAGGAGCAACTGAAAAAACAACTGTCAGGACCGTTTAGTGCAGTAGGAATGTCAGGCACGTGAGGAGCAGCTTCAGGATGGAGGAAACCCTTATTAGGAGACGTAACAGACTCAAGGGAGAAGGTTCTCAATCGACGCAGAAAGGTCTCACGCCGAGCTTCGCCGCTGCGGAAGTCCCCGTCGACACGTTCAGCGTTGGTTTGACGGATCAAGCTCGAGTTTGAAGAACCCGACGGCATCTGGTGAGGAGCAGCTCCGAGCCGCAGGAGGCGTCTTCAGCTCGTCCGTCCACACCTCAGATCGTTTATACGAGTGGAGGAGAACCGAACTGTAATGCGGTAAAGCTCTTTTCTACCGCAGCTCGAGTCAAAACGTGTCTCCTGATTTCTCATGACGTGGAGTTGCGATCAGTTGTTCTTTGCTCGCGTCGGAGAGACTTTCTGACCGTGAAAGTGGTGATTTACGTCGTTACAGGGGGCTCTCGCAGACCTGCTTTGGCACGTCGTTAGTATTCACACGAGCGCTGCCAGAACTGCATTCTCAGCCGGCAAACTAAAGCGAGATCGATCAAAAGTTTCAAAATTAGAAGCAGACAAAACGCAGCTCTTCGTTTCGACACCATTTACAATGTACACACCCTGGATTGTGGTTAAATGCTCATTTGGCTTTTTGTTGCTGAAATGTTGTTTCCTCGTGAAGGGAGTGTGAAATAAGTGCATGAAAGAAGCAAAATAAAAAAGGCTTTCAGTGTGCGTTCAGTAATAACAGCCAATATCAAAGTATTTTCTAAGTTTACTGATTAAAGCAGGATTTGTGGCGCTTGAGTTCATCGTCAAACTGTTGCGGCCCCCTGCTTTGTCCAGCGTATCAGATTCGTTTGTTTCTTAATAGTTTGTTTGGAGGCTAACGCTGCCGTCGAAACAGAGACGACACACGGCGCTGCACCGGCTTTCAGCACGGCGACGTTCTGGAGGGGTCCGCGCCGTTCCCTTACCTCCAAAGTAAACGCGTGCGTCGGCGCTGAGAGGCGGAGGGGTCGTGACGTGCGCCGTGGCCCCCTCGTTCTGGTCCACGGAGACGCTGACCGAGTCCCGGTCCAGGCTCAGCTGCACCGAGTGCCACTGACCGTCGCTCAGACCCGAACCTGCACACACAACAGTGGTTCACACGTGAGGCGGGACCCCTCTGACGATGGGGTCCGACCCGGCCAACGCGATGATCAAGGGTTTAAAATGCCATGCTTATCGTGAAGGAAGAATATGACGTTTCTGTTGGAGAAGTCGCCATCTGCTGGTCTCTGTGAACATGTCAGTGCTTCGGGGGCGTTTCCAGGGCGTGGCCAGGGGTGGAACAGGAACGGATTTATAATTTTGCACCACATTACAAGTAAAAATAGGACATAGAAATAAATATGTACATAATTCTTACCGTTTATTCGCAAAAATATGAAATCTATGGATTCAATTATCAAAATTCTTGGACCACGACTGAGAAAAAACAAATCTGGACACGTTTTGACAAGAAATGTTGCAGAAAAATGTTGCAGACAAAAGGCAGAGGTGGGTAAAGTAGCAGCCAAACATGTGACTCAAGTAAGAGTATCGTTACAGAACATTAAACACGGAGCAGCGTAAGAAACACAAATGTTCAAATCATTTAATTCTGTCAACGTGAGGCTTTTGTCACTTTTGGAAGAGAAACTAACACTTTAAATCAAGTCTGAGAACTGCTACTTCAAACAAATATTACTTGTACTGTAGTAGGAGTAAACGTAAGCTGCGAGACAAGTACTCTAGAAAGAAAAATGAGTAAATGTAACGACCAAGCTCCAGCGCGAGGTACGGTGACGTTTAATACCACACTCTGAAACGTTCCAGGCAAAGCTATGACTTCTCCATGGAGACAAGCGGGCAGAAAAGCTCCGCGGTGCAGCTTTAAACCCTCACACGATCCCCACCTGCGCTCAGCTCCACGAGGCTCCCCTGCCGCGTCCGCACCAGGAGCTTCAGCCTGGCCTCGCTCACGTACAGCCAGGCCGCGCCCCGCCGCTCCGACAGGGCAAAGGTCACCAGGAGCCCCGCCCTGTTCCACGTCCGCACCTGCATGCCCACGGCGACCGGCCCCGAGCCCGGGCCCGGCAGCGTCAGCGCCAGGAAGCTGAGCGGGTCGCTGAACGTGGCGGAGACGGAGGTGGGCTCGGAGCAGGAGAAGGTGACATTGCCCTGCGGAAGGAGAAGAAGAACCATGACGTCACCATAAAGTGCTGAATGTCAAACATGATGCGTTCTTCATCATCGTGAGCCTTCTCTGGAATTCAGAAACTCACCATCACATACGCAAATCATGATTTTACTTTTTACAAACCGGAATATTGACCTAAAATGGTGGGAAATTGTCCATTGACTTGCAGTTCAAAATAGCCTTCCTCACAATATATATATATATTTTATTTATTTTGTTCTATTGTCATTCATTTATTTGTTTACTATTATTATTATTATTTTTTTATTTACTTATTTTACTATTTTTTAGGTTTATATATTCACTTCACACAAAAATAATCAAATTTCACCGACATCTCTTGATCGTTCCTTTAAAGCGCCCCCTACAGGTCGGACGACTCATTGGACTAAAATGCAGTCAAGATCAATGTATTATGAATTTTGATAAAATTATAAAATTTTTATCACAGAACAGCACATTTTTAGGTTCATAATTTCACTTCCTGTTTGTAATGGATGACATCACACTAGGAAATTACCCATCAACCACTGGGCTTTTTTTATTTGACAAATAAAAATACAGCAACTTTATTTTGTTGAATTAATGTTTGTAATGTCAAAAACTGTTTGTCTTTGTGTAAATTCTGCATAAACTTTGACTGGCACGAGCGTCCCTGTTGTGATGTCACTTCCTGTCATTGTCTCCAGAGTTTCTCAACGTTTTCTCCACAAATACCCGCCCGATCGGTGTCAAACTATCATTTATATGCACGACATGTACAAATACGCCAAATCGAGTCAAAATTTGAAAATCGTAAAAAACCTGTCATACGGCACTTTAATTTCCCTTATCGGGCGAGCGCCGGTAAAAAATAAATACATCTGTAACAACCAAAACCCTGGAGGAGGAGATTACCCGGCAATGAGGATATTTTGAATTTGAAATGTACGGCTCAATTCTGAATTCAGGTGAAATGTTCCTCCTGCAGAGCGGCTGGTGGAGCATGAATATGGATAAGTCTGTGGGGCTGACTCAGAGGTGTCGCGGAGGTCCGACACCAAAAGGACACCTGTAAAAACGCATTACCATACTGATGATGGAGGAGACGCCGAGGGCCCCAGGGAGCGCCCCCCCTCCCCCCGCACCCCCCAGGGTCACGCCGGGTCCAAAGCACATCTAATCCCACGGAAAACGCTGAAAGTGATGGCAGGACGTTTCGGGGCCGACGAGGCAAAGTTGTATCACATTTAGGAGACGACGAGCGATCCACTAGGGGGCGAGTGTCGAGTTCAGTGCTGCAGGATTTTTAATACGTTTTTAAGTAGCTTTGGTAAAATGTTGAATTTATGAAAGGCACAGAACGTGGCCTTCTCCTTTACAGGGTGTATTTAGAGACGTTATAGGCCCCAAAGGCAAACCTGTGCTCTGAAGCCGCATCCTTCTTGAGCTCTGCTGCTGGTGAAACCCACTGCGACCGGAGGATTAGAGGATTAGCCGTGTTTACTAATTGAATAATGCTTAATTATTTTGAATAATATTATAACTTTGTTCGTCTTAAAGGAGACATATGATGCCAAATGTAATGATTTGAGCTCTTAACCATGACATCGCTCCCTCATCATCAACATGGAGCTGTATTTAGCTTCATTCATGCTACTGTAATGAGGTCCTCTCCCTCTGGGCCTCAGAAAACACTGTTACAACATTCCCAGATTTGTGACATCAAAAGTAGATTTGTGGTCTTAAACGCAGCCCTGGAGACCCTCAGATCATCACCAGGCTCGTGCTTAGCATTTCTGCTAAGTGTGCTCACATTAGCATGTTGGCGTAAGCGTAATTGCCTTTGCTGCCAGTAAATGGAGTTCTAACACAACTCGTAATGACGGAACGCTTCACAGTTATGAACTCTGAGCTCTAAAGCACGAGATGCTCAGTAAAGATGCTCGAGAGCGTGTTTACAGCTCAATAACAGCTGCTGCATTATTGATTCACCCCAGACTCTGGCACATACGCCACAGCTGCCCTGGGGCAGACTGATGGAAACAAGGCTGCCAATCTACCATTAATCACTCACTTACACACCACATTTATTCTAAGGATGTGCACAAGGACACAACAGTAAAGTACTAACCAGGCCCAAGTTAGTCTGAGGCCAGACGAGGTCTTGGTCTGGTCTTGAGGTATTGTTATTTCTCCATTAAGAACTAAAGACGCGACAACTGCAGTTTCCCCAGTTTGTTCCACAGATAAAGCACAGCCTCTTTTTGTTGGCGAGTGGGACATAAGGGTCCCAAAAAGCCCGTCATAATCTTTGGCTGCAGGTGTGTGACAGGCGGTACACACAGGCGGTACACACAGGCGGTACACACAGGCGGTACACACAGGCGGTACACACAGGCGGTACACACAGGCGGTACACACAGGCGGTACACACAGGCGGTACACAGGCGGCAGCGGTACACAACAGGCGGTACACACAGGCGCCTACACACACAGGCGGTACACACAGCGGTACACACAGGCGTGTGCACACACGGCGCGGTAACACAACAGGCGGTACACACAGGCGGTACACACAGCGCGTACACACAGGCCGGTACACACAGGCGGTACCACACAGGCGGTACCACAGGCGGTACACACAGGCGGTACACAACAGGCGGCTACACACAGGCCGGTACACACAGGCGGTAACACACAGGCGGTACACACAGGCTGTGTACACACAGGCGGTGTACACACGGCGGTGCACACAGGCGGTACACACAGGCGGTTACACACAGGCGGTACACACAGGCGGTACACACAGGCGGTACACACAGGCGGTGTACACCACAGGCGGTGTACACATGTGTCTGCGGCTTTCTATCGTGAATTAAAGTCATATTTATTTGTTACAGAAGTAAAATAGGCATTTGTATTCCCCCTCTAAACTCAAACTCTAAGTATTAGCAGTTAGAGTTTGTGCACACATGCGCGCCGCTCGCCCGTCTGCTCTTTCTCTCTTCTAGACTTGATCTTGTATAAACTACTGCTAAGTAACATGTATATAAGCATCTACATGTATGTATCTTCACCGGCGCACGTGCACGACGCACGTGCACCAGCGCACGTGCACCGACACATGAACACGCCCACTCGTGTCCTTCGCCCGCTGCAGCTTCACTCTTCTGTTCATGATCTAACCTGCTTTCTGTCCGTTATGCTGCACATTTATTGAGTCAATAGAACTGCACCACAAAAAGGCTGAATTCTGGAGACAGAAAAGTGAAGCTGTTCTGGGGCTGTGGAGGCGGGGCCAAGGCGCCCTGCAGGCGGCCGAGGCGCCCTGAGGAGAGTCACATCTGAAACGCCGCAGGAGGAAGGGCGGCAGCTTCAGCACCATCCTCTGCTCCAGAATACTTCTATCAACAAAATTCACCTGTGTCTGCTCATTGCTTTTCACATGATTTCTCCTTCTGTTTCAGACACTGCTGAGAAGCCCCACCTCATCCCCCTGAGCTGGAGCCCCCTCAACCCCTGAGCTGGAGCCCCTCATACCCCTGAGCTGGAGCCCCCTTCATCCCCCTGAGCTGGAGCCCCCTCATCCCCCTGAGCTGGAGCCCCTCATCCCCCTCCTTCCCTGTGGTTCTTCTCCATTTCCTAAATTCCTGTGAACATTGTTCCTCCGTCTCCTCCCGTCTCCTCCGTCTCCTCCGTCTCCTCCGTCTCCTCCGTCTCCTCCATCTCCTCCATCTCCATCTCCTCCATCTCCTCCCGTCTCCTCCATCTCCTCCCCTCTCCTCCATCTTCCCCGACCATCGATTATGTCACAAAAAAGCGGCAGAGAGAAAGCTACCGATCTTCAGGCGTATCCGGCACAACTCGCACTCAAAACATCACAAGAGCTGCAGTTTATTACGAACGTTTTGATATAATCGAAAACAAAATAAAAAGAGTTTTTCAAATGAAAACGAGGAAAAAGTCTGATTTCGCTGATGATTTTCCTTATTCGGTCTAAATGAACCATGATGTCGTCTCCGTTAAGGTTTCATTTGGACTAAATACACACAAATACACACATTTCCTGTCATTATCGCGTCAGAAAGTATATCCAAATATCACAGTTACACCTACTGTACGCGACGGTTCTTAACAGCGACGTCACTAATGGCAACAACAAACAAATCTGTCACAACAAAGCAATAAGACTGACATTTCACGGATTATTTTTTTTTTAATGTTATTTTACACCAATTAAATTTGAAATAATAATAATAATAAACAAAGCACTTTTATTGATGAATTTATTAAAATATTCTATTCACTTGCACCTTCTTTTAAAACCTGAATTATAACGCTTTTATCACTTAATGACAGCGGGAAAGGCGTTAAAAAGTATGACACAAGCAGGAGTACACGTCAAAGCGATAGAAGTGAATATACTGAATTTGAGGTAATATTGTGCAACATTTGATTATTGTGTGTATCATTTCTAGGGGAAAAGACGGCAGATATGTCCCATTTGTCTCATAATGAAGCGTTTGAAGACGTTTGACACATTTAAACTGGATCGACACGAAAACCATCTTCATTTCTTGAAGTACAATTACATTTCTTTAAAAGTATAAATCACTCCGAGCACATTGTACTGAGCGATGCTGTTGTTCTTCCCTCGAGGTCAGCGCTGGCGTCAGTCGTATTTCCACGCTCCTGTAACCGTAAACGCGGGGGTCCGGGCGGGGAGGAGGAGGGGGGCTGTAGTAAAACTGTATTTTTAGAAGCCCTTTGTTGTGGCTACTCCTCTGTATTGATCCGAAGCATGAAATTGGCTTGAATCCCGCTCCTCCGCAGACGTGTCCCGAGACCGCTCAGATACAGGGTTTTGGGCGGTGGGACGGGGACGGGGGGGACACACGGGGGTCTCGTTTGAAGGGCGACGTTACCATGGTTTATTTAATAGTCCATTGCAAAGTGCTGATCTCAAATGGAAAATGACCTTAAATGTAAAGTTAGAGACGGCAAATTAAAGGAAATGCAAACTTAAAATGCTGCGTTTTTCCAATTTACAACTTGAAAATTCGAACTGGAAAAGCCCCTCGTCTCGGGAGAAACTCAAGTGTTTATCCAGTTATTATTTTACACGTTATCGATACGAATATTGATCTCAAAGGGCTTAATATAGGAAACAGGTCCTCTGACTTCCTGTTCAAAACTGCAGCTCTGACAAGCTCCGCCTCTTCATCGTGACACTTTACAGCATTTTATTTTTAAAACCTAAAATGTTTGACTTTGAAAACTTGGAGTCACTTGGAGTCTTATTTCTTTTGAATAATTACGTCTGAGTACAGGGATGTGGGCGGGGCTAGGGGGCAGGTGAAAACAGGACTTTTCTCAGCGCTTGAGCCTCAGTTTCAGGAAAATATCAAATGAACTCAAACAAACCGGATCTAACTTTAAGTGAAGTCATAATGAGGAAGCTGCATCGCAAGGTTCAAAGTTCATGATTCTTTGGCTTAAGCAGCAGTAACACAGAGGGTCCTGGTGCGTCTCCATCCCCCCCCCCCCCCCCCCCCCCCCCGCTCACTGTCACTGTACAAATGCTGTGTTTTGTGTCAGTCTTTGCTGAACTGAAGGAAACAAAAGCTGAAATTCACTCTTAAAACGTGGATTTACAGTGTAAACAATAGACAATCTCCGGGTCAATAAATCAACTCAATTGGATCCACATTTTGGCTGATTTGAGCTTTTTCCTAGTTTTTATGACTTGTTTGAGTCGTTACTGTACACACACTGTAATGTTCTGCTCAGAGACGTTCCTCTGGAGGAACGCAGCAGCATTCGTCATGACAACAGCCACATTCTGAGGGTTCAGACACTGTCCAAGTGATGGAACTGATACACATTGTGTTTTTAAGACCGCCGTGTCAAGGCAGAGTTCACTACATGCGGTAAGTGGTCTGCGTGGTCTGCGTGGTCTGCGTGGTCTGCGTGGTCTGCGTGGACTGCGTGGTCTGCGTGGTCTGCGTGGTCTGCGTGGTCTGCGTGGTCTGCGTGGTCTGCGTGGTCTGCGTGGACACATGTCGAGCGTCAGGAGTCGGTTGTGGCCGAGTCCAGTGTCCAGCCTCTTGTAGAGTAGTCACTCCTCTGAATGTCAGTCGCTGCACGAGGAAGCGAGGGGCTCATTTGTGTTTGTGCTTCCAGAACGTCAAAGACACATCATCAGCCCCCCAAAACATAGGCGTCCGACTGGAGGCATCTGATTGGAGGCGTCCAACTGGAGGCGTCCAACGGGAGGCGTCCAGCGCGGTCTGTGGTCTGAACGTAGCATTAATGTTGATTTGTCATTTATTTTTCACTTAAATATTTGGATATTTGTCAGATTGCTGCCCAATTGAAAAAGTGTGGAGTCAGCAGCGTGACGCTAAAGGAAGCCAAAGGAAGACCACTGAAGCAGACATGATTTCAAGAGGTTCAGTAAGTTTAAGGTTGTAGTAAGGGCTTTAAAGACGTAGTAAATAAATAACAACATGTCTTCTCCGCATGAAACGTGTTCTATTGTGTCTACAGTGTACTCACGAGCATGGAGACCTGGTGGTTGCTCTTCTTGGCCAGATCGATGAGGTTGAGGCTGTTGTAGATCAGGTTTTCCAGACAGCCGCTCAGGTTTCTGTTGGACAGGACCGGTCTCTGCAGCCCATGCGCCTGCACCGAGCCCACGCTCAGCTGGAATCACAAATGTCACACGTTCATACGCCGCGAGCGGGAATTACACCGCAGTTTGTCCCTTTTCATACCGTCACTCGCCTGTCCAGCTCGACTTTAAGGCACATTTTGCAATCTTGCATTTGTAACGGGAAACAAATACTGCGTTTAGAAATGCATTCATTTGCATAAAAGGTCAGATTTTACAAAACAGTCCATGCGTTTAGTGGGAGGAGCCTATTGTACATGTTTTAGAGGGAGGAGCCTATTGTACATGATTTTTAGTGGGTGGAGCCTATTGTATATGATTTTAGCGGGAGGAGCCTATTGTACATGTTTTTAGTGGGTGGAGCCTATTGTACATGATTTTTAGTGGGTGGAGCCTATTGTACATGATTTTAGAGGGTGGAGCCTATTGTACATGATTAGTGGGTGGAGCCTATTGTACATGATTTTAGCGGGAGGAGACTATTGTACATGTTTTTAGTGGGTGGAGCCTATTGTACATGATTTTAGCGGGAGGAGCCTATTGTACATGTTTTTAGCGGGAGGAGCCTATTGTACATGTTTTTAGCGGGAGGAGCCTATTGTACATGATTTTAGCGGGAGGAGCCTATTGTACAATTGATTTTACAGGGAGGAGCCTATGTACATGTTTTAGTGGAGGAGCCTATTGTACATGTTCTTAGCGGAGGAGACCTATATTACAATGTTTTAGTGGGAGGAGCCTATTGATACATGTTTTAGCGGGAGGAGCCTATTGTACATGATTTTAGCGGGAGGAGCCTATTGCTACATGTTTTTAGGGGGAAAACCTGCAAACACAGGGAGAACATGGCAAACTCAACACTCCGCAGGCCCGGAGTTGAACCCAGGCTTCAGAACGCCGGCTTTCGTTAGCCCCAAGTGGCACAAAGGCAAACGGCAGCTTCCCGTTCCCCGTGCAGACCCCGGGAGCCAGCCCTCTGAGCGAAACAAGAACGTGCTGATCCGTGAAAAAATGTAAAAAAATAAAACTTGTTCCTCACGTTCAACAACGGAACGTCTCCTGGAGATGAATCGTGATGTTTTTACTTTCAGACGTCAGATTCATGAGAGCGGGTCGTGGTCGCTCTGATTCGCACACAGGTAAACGAGCTGAATCCAACATAATTCTTAATAAGAACTTTTTTGTAAAGCCCAAATCACAAAATCTCTCTTCAGGGCTTTTTCCGCCGACAGGAAGGTTCGTTTTAAAAGGCTTGGTCAATAAAAGAGGAGCAGTTAACCGACATTCACGAAGAAATAAAAGGGATGAAATGGACAATGTTCAAGGGCGGAGATGTGTCAAGGACTGGACCAGGACTGGACCAGGGCTGGACCAGTACCAGACTGGACCAGGACTGGACCAGGATGGACCAGGACTGGACCAGTACCAGGACTGGACCAGGCGGGACCAGGGCTGGGGACTGGACTGAACCAGGGCTGAACCAGGGCTGGACCAGGGCTGGACCAGGGCTGGACCAGGCTGGCTGGACCAGTACCAGGGCTGGACTGGACCAGGGCTGGACCACTGGACCACTGGACTGAACCAGGGCTGAACCAGGACTCTGGACCAGGCTGGAACCAGGGCTGGACCCAGGGCTGGACTGGACCAGGGCTGGAAGGGCTGGCTGGACCAGGCTGGACCAGGCTGGACCAGGGCAGGGCTGGACCAGGGCTGGACCAGGGCTGGACTGGGACCAGGGCTGGACCAGGACTCTGAACCAGGGACTGAACCAGGACTGGACCAGGGACTGGACCAGCTGGACTGACCAGGACTGAACCAGGGCTGGACCAGGGCTGAACCAGGGCTGGACCAGGGCTGAAACCAGGCTGGACCAGGGCTGGACCAGGCTGGACCCAGGGCTGACCAGGGCTGACCAGGCTGGACCAGGCTGGACCAGGGCTGGACTGGACCAGGGCTGGACCAGGCGACCAGGGCTGGACTGAACCAGGGCTGGACCTGACCAGGGCTGGACTGAACCAGGACTGGACCAGGACTGGACCAGGGCTGGACTGGAACCAGGACTGGACCAGGACGACCAGGGCTGGACTGAACCAGGACTGGACCAGGACTGGACCAGCGCTGGACTGAACCAGGCTGAACCAGGGCTGACCAGGGCTGACCAGGGCTGGACTGGACCAGGGCTGGACCAGGGCTGGACTGAACCAGGGCTGGACCAGGACTGGACCAGGACTGGACCAGCGCTGGACTGCTGGACCAGGGCTGGACCAGGGCTGGAACCAGGGCTGGACCAGGGCTGGACCAGGGCTGGACTGGACCAGGGCTGACCAGGACTGGACTGAAACCAGGGGGCTGGACCAGGACTGGACTGAACCAGGGCTGGACCAGGACTGGACCAGGCTGGACTGGACCAGGACTGGACCAGGACTGGACCAGGGCTGGACTGAACCAGGACTGGACCCGGACTGGACCAGCGCTGATGGACTGGACTGGACCAGGACTGGACCACCTGGCTGAACCTCAGGACTGGAACCAGGGCTGGACCAGGGGACTGGAACCAGGGCTGAACCAGGGCTGGACTGGAACCAGGGCTGGACCAGGACTGGACCAGGGCTGGACCAGGACTGACTGGACCAGGGCTGGACCAGGGCTGGACTTGGCTGGACCAGGGCTGGACTGCTGACCAGGGCTGGACCAGGGCTGGACTGAACCAGGGCTGCTGGACCAGGGAGGGCTGGACCAGGGCTGGACTGAACCAGGACTGGACCAGGGACTGGACCAGCGCTGGACTGAACCAGGACTGGACCAGGCTGAACCAGCGCTGGAACCAGCTGGAACCAGGCTGGACCAGGCTGAACCAGGGCTGGACCAGGGCTGGGCTGGACCAGGGCTGGACCACTGGACCAGGGACTGGACCAGCTGGCTGGACCAGGGCTGGACCAGGGCTGGACTGGACCAGGGACTGGAACCAGGGCTGCTGACCAGGCTGGAACAGGCTGGACCAGGGCTGGACTGAACCAGGAGGAGCTGGACCAGGACTGGAACCAGCGCTGGACTGAACCAGGGACCAGGGCTGGACCAGGGCTGGACCAGGCTGGTGACCAGGGGGACTGGACCAGGGCTGAACCAGGCTGGACCAGGGCTGGACTGGACCAGGGCTGGACCAGGGGACTGGACCAGGCTGGCTGGACTGGACCAGGACTGGACCAGCTGGACCACTGGACTGAACCAGGACTGGACCAGGACTGGACCAGGGCTGAACCAGGAATGGACTGGACTTGATCCAGGCCTGAAGCCAGGACTGGACTGGACCAGGCTGAACCAGGACGGACCAGGCTGAACCAGGGCTGAACTGAACCAGGGCTGGACCAGGGCTGGACCAGGGCTGGGACCAGGGCTGGACCAGGACTGGACCAGGACTGGGACTGGACCAGGGCTGAACCAGGACTGGACTGAGACCAGGGCTGAACCAGGACTGGACCAGGGCTGACCAGGACTGGACTGGACCAGGGCTGAACCAGGACTGGACTGGACCAGGGCTGAACCAGGACTGGACTGGGACCAAGGGCTAAACCAGGGACTGGAAAAGGAACTGAGAAGCTGGACCAGGGCGAACCAGGGCTGGACTGAACCAGGTCTATCAGATTCTCAGGACGTGAACCAGGACTGACCTGGACCAGGACTGAACCAGGACTGAACCAGGCTGAACCCAGGGCTGCCGACCAGGGCTGGACCGAGGGCTGGACCAGGGCTGGCGGGCTGGACCAGGACTGGAATCGGGGCTGGACCAGCGACTGAACAAGAGCTGGACCAGGACTAGACCAGGACTGGACCAGGACTGCGACTGAACCAGGGCTGACCAGGACTGGAACCAGGGCTGGACGCTGAACCAGGACTGGACCAGGACTGGACCAGGACTGGGACCAGGCTGGACTGAACCAGGGACTGGACTGGAACCAGGACTGGGGACCAGGACTGGACCTGGACCGGACCTGAGGCTGAACCAGGGCTGGAGCCAGGACTGGACCAGGGCTGTTAGACTGAACCAGGACTGGACCAGGACTGGACCAGGAAGCTGGGACCAGGGCTGGCCAGGGCTGCGACTGAACCAGGACTTAACCAGGCTGGACCAAGGGCTGAACCAGGGTGGACCAGGGGCTGACATGGACCAGGGCTGACCAGGACTGAACCAGGGCTGGACCAGGGTCAGTGGACCAGGGCTGGACCACTGGACCAGGGACTGACCAGGCTGGACCAGGGCTGGACCAGGGCTGACTGGACAGGACTGGACCAGGGGCTACTGAACCAGGACTGGACCAGGACTGGACCACGCTGGACTGAACCAGGACTGAACCAGGGCTGGACCAGGGCTGGACCAGGGCTGACCAGGCTGACCAGGGCTGGACCAGGGCTGAATTCAGCGGCTGGACCAGGGCTGGACCAGGGCTGGACCAGGGCTGAACTGACCAGGGCTGGACCAGGCTGGACTGAACCAGGGCTGGACCTAGACTGGACCAGGGTTGGACTGAACCAGGACTGGACCAGGACTGGACAGCGCAACTGGATCCTGAACCAGGGCTGCGACCAGGCTGGAACCAGGCTGACTGGACCAGGGCTGGACCAGGACTGGACTGAATCAGGGCTTGGACCAGGGACTGGACCAGGGCTGGACCCAGGGTCTGGGACTGGAACCAGGACTGGACCCAGGGCTGCGACTGAACCAGGGCTGCGACCAACTGGACTGAACCAGGCTGGACCAGGACTGGACCAGGGCTGGACTGAACCAGGACTGGACCAGGACTGGACCAGGACTGCGCTACCAGCGCTGGGACTAGAACCAGGACTGAACCAGGGCTGGACCAGGGACCAGGGCTGAACCAGGGCTGGACCAGGGCTGGACTGGACCAGGGCTGAACCAGGGCTGGACCAGGGCTGGACTGGACCAGGCTGGACCAGGGCTGGACTGAACCAGGCTGGACCCAGGACTGGACCAGGCTGGACTGAACCAGGGCGGACTGAACCAGGGCGTGGAACCAGCACGATGTTCTTTGGACTGGACTGAGTCCAGGGCTGGACCAAGGCTGGACTGAACCAGGACTGAACCAGGGCTGAACCAGGCTGAAGGGCAGGCTGAACCAGGGCTGTATCCACCCTAATCTCTATTCAGCTAACATATAGGCTGACTCAGATCCATAGGGCTGGACCAGGGCTGGACCAGGACTGGACCACTGGACTGGACCAGGGCTGAACCAGGACTGGACTGGACCAGGGCGGCTGAACCAGGCTGAAACCAGGGCTGAACCAGGGCTGGACTGAACCAGGGCTGGACAGAACCAGGACTGAACCAGGTCTGGACTGAACCAGGACTGAACCAGGACTGGACTGGAACCAGGACTGAACACAGGACTCGAACCAGATCTGAACCGATGCGTGAAAGACCAGCGACTGATGGACCAGCGACAAGCCTAGAACTGATAACCAGCGCGTGAATACCAGGACTGGACACAGGAGCAATGAGACAAACAGGCTGGCACCGAGAGCTTGAGCGGGCTGGAACCAGAGACTGCGACGGCCACCAGGACTGAAAACAAGAGCTGGAACCAGGACTGAAACAAGGAGGACCAGGATCTAACAAGAGCGGACCAGGGGACTAGACCAGACTGACCAGAGAACCTAGGCGGACCAGGATTGACCAGGGCAGGATTGAACCAGGGCTGGACCAGGCAACTGAACCAGGACTGCACGTTAAAGGCCTGGTACCAGTTCCATACATTGGCTCCAATGCATTTTCTATGGAAATAGTTAGCGTTAGCCTTGTAAACACCAGCGCCTCGTGAGAAAATCATTAGCGCGTGCAGTGTTCTGTGTAGATTTAAATTGGGCGAGTAGCACTAAAATTAGCATACATTCGAATGACCTCGTTCTTTAAAATATTATGCTGGCGACAATAATGCGCCAAAAACAGAGCGGGCCACAACCGTCTGATGAGGAAACGCTCACCAGGCGCCAGGGCTAACCATGCTCTAATTAGCAAACTTTATAAAGCGGATAGTTAAAGTTAGACTTTTGACGTAGTATTACTCGTTGGAAAATGTGACTAATATACTAACAAACCATTTGTCTGCCATGGCTACAAACGACCTATCATTACAGTTTTTATGTTGCTGCCGTCATTAAAAGTATGAATGTGACCAATAGAATGTTTATAAAGAGGGTCTATTACTGTTATAATGCTACACTGTGGAACTTTCAATGGAGCTCAATGGACATCAAAAGCTTTCAGTATATTGACTTTTTGCTGATGCATTACGGAACCCACGCATGACCCAGAAAAGTCAAAAAACCCCAAATATAAAACTAAACTAAACCCCGCCCCCAACCTCCCCCCGGCCCGTCCGGCTCTTACCTGGTGGACGTCCCAGTGGCTGAGCTCGCCGGGACGCGCCACGGGGCGATGTGGCGTGGTCCACAGTCAGGTTCAGGTGGTTCTTGTGCGCGCTCCAGTTTGACGTAGTGCAGTGACCCAGTGCTGGAATCGTCCAGGAGACTCCCCACTGAGGCCAGCAGCTGACGCGCCGGCACGATGGAGCTGACCGCTGCGGGCACGGGAAACAAGTTCAGCGTCACTACCTGGGGGGGGGGGGTTTGTCCAGGAGATGGGCCGTTAGGTCAGAACGTATCAAACTAATCAAAGACGACGAAGGGGCTCAATCATGTCACCTGTCTGTCACCGTTCAAGCCAATCACAGCCTACTACTGTTGCCTGTCAACCAATCATATGTCAGGCTGTTCATCGAAATGCGCTATGGCAAAAAAAAAAAGAAATAAGAATCCCATTTTTGTTTTCTCATACGGAGCGATCTTGATTTTCTACTCAATTTCCCTCTCAAAAACAAACTAAAAAACGTCTTTCAGTATTGTATTTCGTGCACATGAAAAAAACTTTTAAATCCGTGCGGTTTAAAAAAAAAAGCAGACAATTTCAACATAGACATTTTTCAACGTTTATAAACTGCAAATGTTTTAGTCCGGCGTATCCGTTTTCTAATAAGTCTGAATGTCATTTCCCCCCCCATTTTTCGATTGTTGGCCGCAGTTTGGGTCATCTTTTTCCGTAAATGGCCTTCTTTCCTGCTGCCAAAAGTATGCTCCAAAGGTATCCATGTATTGTATCCAATGGAGTGGAGTTTTGAGTCCCAAATAGCATAGTTTATCTAAAGTCAAGAGCCGACAGAATTGGCTGTGGACGATTCAAAAGCTTTCAAAACCCCCAAGCTGATCATTGACGATTAGACACATCTAGATCTCGATTAAATGTTCATTCATTGCTTTCATTTTAGCTGCAAGTTTGCTCTGATGTTCTAGCTTCACCGCAGCAGCAAGCAGAGCACCAGCCAGATCAGTGTGTGGATGCAAAAACAACTCTCTCCAGCTGAACTCAGGGACCCCAAGACTGAAATCATCGTCTTTGGCCACAGAAACAAAGAGAAAGTGTTAACAGTCACCTCCAGAGTCTCGCCTCTAAAACCTGCAAATCAGGTTAGAAATCTGGGGGTAATAATGGACTCAGACTTGAATTTTAACAGCCACGTCAGATCAATCACATCAGCAGCTTTTTACCATCTAAAAAACATTGCCAAAATCAAAAGTTATAGTGTCTAAACCAGACCTGGAGAGACTTATCCATGCGTTTGTCTCTAGTAGATTAGACTACTGTAACGGCCTGCTCACTGGCCTCTCCAAACGAGCTGTAAAACAGCTGCAGTACAATCCAGAACGCTGCTGCTCGGGGTTCCTGAACTAGAACCAGGAAGTACGATCACATTAGTCCTGTGTTCAGGTCTCTGCACTGCCCCCTGTGGCTCAGAGAATAGACTTCAGAGCAGCTCTGCTTGTATACAAGTCTCTCCATGGCCTAGCACCAAAGTACAGTCTCGGACATGTATGCCATTGACCACGGTTAGCCAAACGCTCTTGGTGAGATGCAACCACGCCTGCTTCGGTAGCTAACTGGACGGCCCCGCTGGCAAGAGCTAACAGGGACGGCCTCCTGCGTTGGATCAGTAGATACTAGGCCCTGCTTCCAGAGTCAGGACTAAACACTGGACACCGGCCTCCGCTGGTGCCAGAGTCAGGACTAAACTAGCCTCTTGCCGACAGGACTACTGACCGCCTTGCTATGCAGGTAGGACTACATGGACCTCCTGTCCAGTCAGACTAAACATGGACCGGCCTCCTGCTGGTGCAGATCAGGACTAACCATGACCGGCCCCTGCTGGCCAAAAGTCAGGACTAGACATGACCGGCCTCTGCTGGTGCCAGAGTCAGGACCTAAAACATGGACCGGCCTCCTGCGTGGGCCCAGATCGGACTTAAACATGGCACCAGGCCTCCTGCTGGGCCCAGAGTCAGGACTAAACAGGACCGGCCTCCTGCTGGTGCCAGAGTCAGGACTAAACATGGACCCTGCTGTGCCAGAGTCAGGACTAAACATGGACCGGCCTCCTGCTGGTTGCCAGAGTCAGGACTAAAACCATGGACCGGCCTCCTGCTGGTGCCCAGAGTCAGGACTAAACATGGACCGGCCTCCTGCTTGGTGCCCAGAGTCAGGACTAAACATGGACCGGCCTCCGTGCCCAGCTTAAGGTAACCGACGGCCCTCCTAGCGTCCAGGTCGGCTAACATGGACGTCCAGCCTGCGCAGACTAGGATAAAACCATGGGACCGCCCTCCTGTGGTGCCCAGAGTCATGACTACACCATGGACCGGCTTCTCCTGCTGAGTGCCCAGAGTCAGACCTAATTCTATTGACCGCCTCCGAGCTGTGCCCAGAGCTCAGGACCTAACACATGCACCGGCCTCCTGCTGGTGCCCAGAGTCAGGACTAACCATGTTGGACCGGCCTCCTGCTGGTGCCAGAGTCAGGACTAAACATGGACCGGCCTCCTGCTGGTGCCCAGAGTCAGGAATTACTAAACATGGACCGGCCTCCTTGCTGGTGCCAGAGTCAAGGACTAACCATGGACCGGTCCTCCTGCTGGATGCCCAGAGTCAGGATAAACATGGACGGCCTCCTGCTGGTGCCCAGAACGTCAACGACTAACCATGGACTCCCGGGCCCAATTACGCTTCGCTCTGGGTGCCAGAGTCAGACTAAAACATGACGCTCTGTGAGACGGCGTTAACATGACGCGCCTGCTGGTGCCCAGAGTCAGGACTAACCATTGGACCGGCCTCCTAGTCCCAAGTGAACAATGGCCGCTCTTGCTGTCCAGAGTCAGCGACCCTAAACATGGACCGGCCTCCTGCTGGTGCCAAGAGTCAGGACTAACAGGACCGGCTCTCCTGCTGGGCCCAGAGAGTCAGGACTAAACATGGACCGGCCTCCTGCTGGTGCCCAGAGTCAGGACTAAACATGGACCGGCCTCCTGCTTGGCGCCCAGAGTCAGACTAAACATGGACGGCCTCCTGCTGGTGCCCAGACCGTCAGGACTAAACATGGACCGGCCTCCTGCTGGTGCCAGAGTCAGGACTAACCATGGACCGGCCTCCTGCTGGCCTCTTGCACTCGTCTCTTTTCTGCCTTAAACAGTTTTGTGATTTCTGTCATGTCTTTGTGATTTGAAGGATCATTTCTCTGTTGTGTGAAGCTCTTGTGTACGAAGAGCGCTCCACAAACAGCCAGTCAGTTCAGCTCCTCCTCACAAACAAATCCATCCTTCTCTCCGGAGTTCTCTGAGCCTAAACGCCAATGGTTCTGTTCAATATTTACCACAAATACACCGCAAGAAAACAAGTACATTTATCTCGTTCGTCCTCCGATGTTACAATGTTGCTGCTTGTTGTTGTTTGCAGTATTTTGGTGCCGCAACGATTAGAATGTGTGATGAAGGGGGAATGATGATGATGAACAGCTGCATGACGTTGGAGGAAAACCTAATTGCGATGTTCAAAAAGTAGAATTCTCTTCAAATTGTTGAGAGGAGACTGGAATACGAACAGAACTGAACTCATACTCATAAACATGCTTGTGGAGGTCGAAACAACACGATGTTTCGACAAAAACACAGGATATTCGGTTGTTTGTGGACGACACTCTCGAACTCTAGCCTTTGCGATTTGTTGTTGCGATATGCTTGGACGCTTGGACTTTAAAAACGAAGAGGAGCACATCATGTCTCGCAGTGGCTGCAAGCGCGTGGAGCTCCCGGGCGGACGGTCGCAGGGTTACGATTGGCTTGGAGGAGCTCTGCTTTGGCATTTCACGTTTTCAAACTTAAAATCGTGTGACCGCGCGCGCAGTGGTAATGAACGTGATTTGTGTTTGTTTGTTTTTGTTTGTTTGTTCTGTTGATCTAAAATGGAGCGATACCTCCGACGTCACAAATCTGGGAAACGTTGAACCGTTAACGGCGCTAAAAACGGTAAAACGGTGTCATAACGAGAGCTCACACGAGTGCATTTTGCATAATACATGTCTGAAACGAGAAAACATCTTTTTGTCTTGTATGAAAAAACTAAATGTGTCTGTATTTATTCATTTATTTCAGGGACAGTGCATATTAATAAACCGTTCTGTACAACAATTAGCTAAAAGGCTATTTTACATCTGCAGTCCCAGGGCAGCCGCAAAGAGGGAATAAAAACAATACAACAAAGCAATGATTATACAGAGAAGTTAGAAATATTTACAGTATTTACATAAGACAGACATATTAATCATCCAAACAAGCGCCTGTCACCAGATGAATTAATAAAGTAGTATTGTTTAAGATCTTATTTATCCATTTACTTACTCACATATTTATGTATTTACTTATCTATTTATTAATTTACTTACTTAGTTATGTATTTATTTATTGACTTATTCATTTATTTATGCATTTATGTATTTACTTATGTATTTATTTATTTACTTAAGCATTTATTTTATTACTTATTTATGTATTTATGTATTTATTTACTTTTCTATTTATTTAACTGATTTATTTACGATTTATTTATTTACTTAGTTATTTATGTATTGTTTTACATTATTTACTTAGTTATTTATGTATTTATTTATTTACTTTATTTATTTATTATTTATAGCATTTATTTACGCATTTATGTATTTACTTAGTTATTTATGTATTTATTTTACTTTATTACTTAGTTATTGATGTATTTATTTTACATATTTACTTAGTTATTTACTTATTCATTTATCTGATTCCGTTTTAACCCGTTTTGAATGGTTCTTTTTGTGCGTTTCGATATTGCAGTATTATTATTCCACCTTTGCTTTAAAGCGCGTCACGAATAAAGTCGCAGTTGCTCCAAAGTAAACCACCGCGACACAAACGAGACACAAGTTTTGGGGCGAGCGTCTACGTGAATACATTCCCAAACTCGTCTATGAAAGCGCTCGCGTCAGACTCTCTTCGCTTTAGAGCTTTTCCCCCGCAGCCCCCATCGCGGGCGCGTGCTGTCTGCACGTAAATAAAAACGCCGGGTTCGCGTTTGATGTTGAACCCGACTGGAAAATATCACCGCTCGAGTGCATTTTACCTCCGCGCTCGTGTTTGGCGGAGCGCGCGGGTCAGTCTGTTTGTCTCATCTCAGGGGGTGGGGGGGGGGGTGGGGGGACATATTAATGACAGATCTGACTCGGTCGGGCTAAAGAAGTGCATCCATCTCTGCGACGTGGAGACGGAGGAAGAGCCGCGGCGACGACGCGGGCAAAAGATAAACACTGTAATTATGGAACTCATTTTCCTTTCTTCAGGCGCATTATTAAGGGGGGAGGGGGGGGGGATATGAGACACGGCCCACTCCGCTGTCATCCGTCAAACAAAGCTGAGTGTTGTGTTTTAGAGACCAAAAACAAAAGACGGAGGACGAGGAAAGTATCTGGAAATATATACTCACATTGTCCTTATTGATCAATGAATGTTTGAGCAATGCTTTTTGTTGTTGTTGTTGAAACAAATCAAAATGGCGTGTGTAAAAGGGACACTTGTGTTCTCATTGTTTGCATTTTTGCTGGTCTTTAAATAACATTCCGCCGTACCTGTTCAGACCCAGTTCATATTTTACGTATTTATTCCATTTTCTGTGTTTGTTCCATTTTGTCCACGATCTGGGAAGGTAAAATACAACGAAAAGAAAGCGAAAACCCACTTGTTTTTTGTCAAATCCACCACTCTAGCTCGAGTCAGGGTCTGTTTACTCGGACTCATTCCTTAAAATGAATTACAACTTAATAGACCTTGTAAAGGATTCGTCACTAAATCTCTTTTTTTTAGTGAAATTAGCTTCAGCTTTGAAATAGTAATTACGAGAGCCGATTGTGAGTCCCAACAGCAGCTTTACTTCTCTTTATATTTACCAACGAAAATCATGGCAGGATTTAAAAGCTGATATTTCTGCGCCGAGCTCGTTTTCCACTTATAATTAGAGCGAATCAGAAAACAGACGCCCAAAAACAAAACTACAGAGTGTCAGCTTCACAAAGAGTCCAGACATTCGTTTGTTCTCCAAACGCTCAGCGACCGCTTCAGTTTGAAATGGCAGACGTTTCAGTCGGGCGTTTAAGGCTAAATCAGCCGGAACGATAAAGGGTTTTAATCATCCTCTCAAGTACTTCATGTTTTAGAAACACACTCCACTGGCAGCGGAGGGAAATCATCAATGAAACGGAAACAAAAGCTTGTGTTTGCAACCGTTCCCGCCGCGCGAACGTGAGAACGTAACGCAACGATTCGAACGGACATTTGAAACTGAGCGCTTTGTGAGGGCCAGAGCGCAGAGGAGCGCGGTGGTAGTGTGTTGCCGTGGTTATCGAAGGACGCGCCGTGCGTTTCAGCCGCTCCCGGGGTTTTGTTTTTTCAGCAGAATGTGCCGCTTTTCTAACCTGCGGTCGCTCGGCAGACGACTCCCACTGACTCAAGAGTTTCAAAGACGCGAAACGTTTTCCAATGCCGCATTCCAATATTATCCATGTTTATCTTGCCCTGAGAGGCAAATACATAACTCAAGAGTATTTAAACATATGTTCAATCCCACACACTGACAAAATTAACTTGTTTTATGCAGCAGCTTTATCAGAGCCAAAATGTTCACTAAAGGCATATTATTATTATTATTATTATTATTATTATTATTAATCTAATGTTGAACCACTTTCCACTTCACTTTCAAGCACTTGAGTTTGCATGAGTATCAAAGGTCCCGAAGCGTGGCAGCACATAAGCTAGCATTAGCGTTAGCATTTAGCGTTTGCATTTATATATGCATTAAAAACGGGCAGAAACACACTACCGGTATGTGTGTGGGTTGTCAAAAAGGATTAATAATCAGACACAAATTGATACGAAAACTAGTATTGAAACTAGACACAAGTATTGATCACAAGTATTGATACTGGCAGAAATCACATACGTAAATAGGACAAAATTATCCTTGAAAAGCTTTTGTCTGGTTTTGCTCTACATCAGAACTAGTACAAGACCACAAAGAACCCACAAAGAACCCACAAAGAACCCACAAAGAACCCACAAAGAACCCACCCATTATTTAGTTTTGAAAATGACCTTGTATTTTCCCAAAAAAACTTGATATTGAGTCTGAAGTGTGACGTATTGTGACATCACTATGGTTACTCCTTCCAGCTCAGCCCTGGCACCAGCACATCCATAAGTGTAGAGTCTAAGGACACAACAACACGCACTGTTCCGATACCGATACTTGGGCTTTGATATCGACCAACGCCAGATTAAGCTCTTTAAAACGACGTCAACATGATATAAAACACGTCCAAAAGATTAAGAGTTAATACGTAATCATTTTAGTCATACATAAAAATGCGTTTGTGTTTATCGGAAGTAGCGCTCGACCGATATTGGTCTTTCCGCGGCCGATTTTCACAAGCCCCCCAAACACATCGGACGTTAAATGCCAACAAACTCATGAGCTGCCTTCACCGCTCGGCACGGGCCGATCGCGCCGCGCCAAACAGTGTAAATATCGGCCCGACAAACCGACCGGCGAGCGCACGGGCCCGTCTCTGAATGTTCCGGGATCGTCGCCGATATCGACAAACTGCCGATCTTCTGGCGGCGCTGAGCCTGTGCCACCCAATTATTGACTCTTTTCACGCAAGTGCAAAGTAAAACAAAAAAGAGCGAAAAACAAACCCAGCAGCAGAAAACGGCGTCCTTCGACAGAGCACAAACCGAACGAGCGCCGACCCCACAAATCCAAAAGTCTATACTCACGCGCCCACCCGCCTCCCTCCCGCCCGCCGCCCCTCGCCGCCCCGCCGCCTCCCTCCCGCTTTACCGGAATGCAAAAGTGCCTGGCAGTCTTACACAACCCTCGGCGCTCCCATTACCCCGGCCTGCCATCTCTTCATTTGCAGCTCCGGTAGAGTCTTGTTTGGAGACGAGGGGGAAGGGGGGCGGCCACGGTAACAGCGCCCGAGAACAGCGGGGAGAGCGGCGCGCGTTTGTAACTCTCCGACCCGATCTTCCCTGTAAATCACCGCGGACAACTGCGCGACTCCCGACAGACAAACGCGGCGGTAATCACCTCGCGAATTCAGCGCGGAGACGCCCGGTGCCAGCTGAGACGCCCGGTGCCAGCTGAGACGCCCGGGTGCCAGCTGAGACGCCCGGGTGCCAGCTGAGAGACGCCCGGGTGCCAGCTGAGAGACGCCCGGTGCCAGCTGGCTTCCTCGCCGTTCGTCGCGGTGTGCGGCGAAAAAGCAACTCGGCGAATCCAGAAGGAAGACGTTTTTTTTGGTTTCCATCTGAAGACCCTTTTGAGGACAGGGCAGCGGTTCGTTCTGGTAAAATGTGAACGGTACCGCGCGCCGTGCTGATCCAGAGCCAAAACTGAAGGACTAAAGTGTGAAAGAACTTAAGTGGAAAGTGTCATGAATATTTAAGAAACAAGTGGAAGAAACGGTCTGAGCAGATCGTACGGGAAATACTTTAAGAAGGACTTCTGATCCCCAAAGATAAGCAGGATCGGGCCTGGTGATTACTTGGATGGGAGACTGCTGGGAATACCATCTGCTGTTGTGCCTTTGGGCAAGACACTTCCCCCACCTCACATGCACTGTCCCGACCAAGTAAACGAAACAAGTCGATACTGTACGCTCTACCTACATTTAGACCAGATTTAAGGAATATATCTGTTTTTATTGTTCCACTTCTGGTCCTAATCTGTGTTTCTGGTCCTAATCTGCGTTTCTGGTCCTAATCTGCGTTTCTGGTCCTAACTGGAGTTGTAAACCTGGAATTTCCCCATTATGGGCCCGGATAAAGGTTCTCTTATCTTATGTATCTGGAGAACGGTAAAAGACTCGACTTGGCTTTAGAGCAGGGCTATTCAAAGTCCAGAGTCCAGTCCGGGTCTGGGTTGAGACCGTGTCCAGACCCTGGTGCCGTCCCTTTGTTAAATTGCCTTCACCGCACACCAGACCTTTCAGATGATCCTGGCAAAGTACAAGGAACAACTCAACAGCTTTTACTCTTTTTAATTCCACAATCTTGCCTTTTAATTTGAAACGCTCACGGCATTTCTGTAAGTCTTTTTAAAGTGATATATCAATGCGTTTATTACTGTAATACATGAATAGGGGGAAAAAAAGGACCCGCCCTTTTTCAGTCCCATCTGTAGACTCGTATTGCACGCGCACACAACCCTCTATGAAGTCAATGATCATTGTTTTCTTGACCCAATAACAATAACACTTTTGTTGGAACAGCACAAAAGCGACTGAGAAGGCTCCGTCTGCCACTCCCCACATATTCAAACTCTGCGACGCTCCAGCAGAGATCGAGTCACATCAGCACAACGAGCAGCTCTAAGCACGAATCCCTCTATGTCATCGAGAAGGAACATGTACGGATCATTTTACACTTTAAACTCTCTTTTAACACAGCAAAGGTGATGAACTAACGGACTTTTGTGTCATTTTTGGAACGTACCACAGCGTGTCACTTCTGCTGCTGTCAAACTGGGGGGAAACGGGCAAACGGACCACGAGCGGCGAAGAACGCACTCGCACGCGCGCACACACACACACACAAGGCAGGGACAACACGAGTGGAGCCATTAGCGTTACACAAATCCAAATATGGGTTCTCCAAACAACGAGCATCAGCGCCGTTACTTTGAGGTTAGCAAATGAAACGTCACACCTAAAGACAATAAAACACACAAAGACAAAAAAACACACAATAAAACACACATAGACAATAAAACGCACAATAAAACACACCTAAAGACAATAAAACACACAAAGACAAAAAAACACACAATAAAACACACAGACAATAAAACGCACAATAAAACACACATAAAGACAATAAAACAATAAAACACACCTAAAGTCAGTAAAACACACCTAAAGACAATAAAACACAGACAATAAAACGCACAATAAAACACACCTAAAGACAATAAAACACACATAAAAACAATAACACACCTAAAGACAATAAAACACACAGACAATAAAACGCACAATAAAACACACCTAATGACAATAACACACCTAAAGACAATAGAACGCACAATAAAACACACCTAAAGACAATAAAACACACATAAAAACAATAAAACGCACAATAAAACACACCTAAAGACAAAATAATACACCTAAAGACAATAATACATAATACACCTAAAGTCAATAAAACGCACCTAAAGTCAATAAAACACACAGTAAAACACGCCTAAAGACAATAAAACACACCTAAAGACAATAAAACACACCAAAACGCACAATAAAACACACCTAAAGACAATAAAACACACCAAAACGCACAATAAAACACGCCTAAAGACAATAAAATACACCTAAAGACAATAAAACACGCCTAAAGACAATAAAATACACCTAAAGACAATAAAACACACCTAAATACAATAAAACGCATCTAAAGTCAATAAAACGCACAATAAAACACACCTAAAGTCAATAACACACACAGTAAAACACGCCTAAAGACAATAAAACGCACATAAAGACAATAAAACGCACCTAAAGACAATAAAACACACCTAAAGACAATAAAACACAGTAAAACACGCCTAAAGACAATAAAACACATAAAAAACAAAACACAGACAATAAAACGCACAATAAAACACACCTAAAGTCAATAAAACACGCCTACAGACAATAAAACGCACAATAAAACACACCTAAAGTCAATAAAACACGCCTACAGACAATAAAACTCGTACAAAAACACAAATACAAACCCTGACTTGTAATTAAAGATGGGCAGTATACTGTATAAATCTCGCACATGGGCCAGTATTTAGTTTAGAACTGCTGAAAGACGTTACGCTTTATTTTCACACAGGGAGGCAACTAACGATCATTTTGCTAATCGATTACTCTGGCGATTGCTCTTTCGATTGGTTGTTTTGGAAGCAAAAGTCACGCGATGAAAGGATTTTGAGTAACTTTGACGCAGATGAAGCTGAAGTGAAGCGTTTTGAGGATCTGGTGGAGCACTTTTATGGACTGGAGAGAGTTTATATACACAATCTACAGTTGGTCAGGACGGCGCAATGAATGGTTACTGGTTTGAAGAGTTGCTAAAGTGGCAGGTGTCCAACGGCAGGGGGAAAAGAAACTGGACACTAGCCGGCCCACCTCCCCCCTGTAGACGGCCTCATCCTCGTCCGAGATGAGCCCGATGAGGGTTTTAGTTGTGTTTTAGAGTCGTGGCTGGAGGTTGCAGCAGTTTGTGTGCAGGGAGAAGAGCAGAGGTGAAAGTACACAGCCCTGTGGAGACCCTGCGCGGGTAGTTTCTGCCTCAGGGAGAAGAGCAGAGGTGAAAGTACACAGCCCTGTGGAGACCCTGCGCGGGTAGTTTCTGCCTCCACACTGCTTATCGGCAGCTTTGGGTTCTAAACTATCAGTAAAAGGCCATGAACACACACAATCTCACGTAATCATCATTTATGGTCTCTAAAGTGCGCTACAAATCAGCTGTTAATACTGATGTTATTTGAATATATTTTTGAAACAAGAACTCAATTTATATTAAAAGAAAAATGATGCTTTGATGTGTTTGTCAAATTCTTTCAAAATAAAAACAAAAAGCTAAATCAGGTCTAAGAAGGGGGTCTTGCACGCCGTTAATCCTCGCAAAAAGTGACTTTTGTTGACGTTGTGCTGTAAATAAAGTCACTTTTTGCGAGGATTGTCGGCGCGTGGACCTCGTCGTTTTTACAGCACAACTTCCTGTTCTAATACCAAAAATCAGGACTACAAATTTGCCTTTTTCAACATTTATATATTTTTTAAAAAGCACATTATATATCAATACTTTTGTGATATATTGCGCAGCCCTAATTAAAATATCTCACTCACATACAGATGGACTCAATCTTTTTAGCTCGTTTACTTTCACCGTGGCAAATTTTCCATGTTGCGTTTTGCGACTTGTGCCCATTGTTTGTTTATTGTATTTATTTATTTTCACTTCATAAATACAGAAGTTTACAATAAAATGACCCGATTGTGGCAGAAACCTGAGCGGGAAAATCACATTTGTAACATTTTTACATAGTGTTTTAAGACCATATTTTTACAATGCCTATTGCCAATCAAATCAGTACATCAAATGTACATATTAGTATTCTTGGATTTTTTTAAATATCTTTTAAAATTTAATAATCTATTAAAATTCATTGAGCAATATTTCTTTCAGATACTTTTTACTGTTTAGGTATTCCATAATTTTGCAAGGTTTACCATGTTTTATCAGAACAAAATGTACATATTTGATGATTAATCTCATGAATATTTAATAGGTGTAATTTTAAGAAAAGTGCTGCACTGGGAGTAAAAAAAAGAACATTTCGTCGGTTTTAATGTTTTGCGGCGCGTTTTGAGTGTCTGTGTCTTGTTTTTGACTGCAAATGGCAAATAAACCAAAGTAAACATAACACAAACAGAGCCGCAGGAGATGTCGGGAAAACTGGTCAAATCATCAACAATTACATTAAAAAAAACAAAACACCATAACAGTGAAATTGAGCTGTTCTGGCTTGGTTTGAGTAAAACGGCCATTTGAAGAAAGTCGACACGAAATATCGCTGATCATTTGAGTCCGAACGCCGAAACCGTCGCGCTGCGATCGCGGCGCTTTTCAGCAACCGACCGACACAAAGGGCGTTCATGCGCGCGGCGCTCTCAGGTACAACCACTCGAAAACTCGTTAGCGTTTACAGTATGCACTTCTCTTTAAGCTTTTCAAAAGAAGCGTCCCGGGGGTCTTTGTGCGTTTGGGTGGGGGTTTTGCCGAGGGGTTGTTTTACAGTTGGGACGGAACTGAACAGACACGACCCGATTCCGAACACGGAGCAATATTTCATAAAAGCGACAATTCAGACATTTCTGCATTATCGATGCGTTTTCAATTCGGTCTTAATTGCGGCGCTTCGACTCCGACGTTCCTTTCACTACAGCGACATCATCTGACCTGTAACACCGGGCCATGGTACAGGTCAGATCTGTGGAGAGGCGACCCTGCCAGCCGTCGCCAACGAACCAGTCACACGGTTATTTGTAAAACGTCTTCGCACCAGATAAAAACATAAAAAGCCAGACAAAAGTGTGCAATGTTAGGGTTTTATGCGTGTTTCTAATGTGTTTGGGGCGGAACAGACACCAAGCAAATAATACACAATGAGAAAAGTGAAAAAATGACCAAAAAACGCACAACTCATGTGTGTAAATATACCGCGCAATAGTCAGAGTGCTTTGTGTCGTTATTAAGTTCTTCTCACTACAGACATGCAACGAACCAGCAAGTTACTGAAAAACAAGCTCAACTTAAATATCAGTATCACACACAGTAAGAATAAAATACTGTAGATTTGGACTTTTAAGTTAAATCCAAATCCACGTTATATAAACAGCACATTTTATAAAGGGTTTCCAAAGCTCTGCTCAAACAAAAAACATCCAAAAAATAAGACCTCGATATGATCGTACGAGGCCTAAAACAGTCAAATCATGATCCAATAAAACCATGAAATAGCAAAAATGTAAAGTAAAATGGATTTAAAAAAACGCAGACTTAAGACCCTCCAGAGTGGGTGTCGTGCCGACGTGAGGCAGAGCGTGGCAAGAGTTCAGGGCCGAGCTCAGAGAAGCCCCTAAACTCTGCAACGGTGACAGAGAAATAAGGCAAAATAGAACAAAGTCTCTCCCTCCCAGGTCCAAACCCCCCGAACAAGGAAGAGTACAGCTTTGTAAAGACGAGAAAAGGGGGGCCGCGTAAGACCAAAACCAGTCAAGGAAAAGTACAGAATGCGGGAAATGCTGAGCTAGGAGCAGGGCTGGTTTTAAGTCTGGTCTTAGAAACCAGGAGCTGGAGCTGGGTCTCAGACCAACAACAGAACAATCTGAAAATCATGTCTAAAAACTGGAAGTGCAAAGACCCTAAAGAACTCCATTCAATAAAAGCGAGATACAAGGTAATAATGTCGGATCAAAATGAGATTAAGGTGAGATTAAAAGTAAAGCCTCTTCATCAACCCAAATCAAGCACAAGGTGCAGTCTTCTTGTGCATGACGTGAGACCAACCGCTTGAACGGGTCAAATGCAGCGAGTGAACTTTCCTCCCAAGTGACAAACTGTCCCTTAACCTTACTGTTCTGTGCACCAGACGAGGTTTGAACCAGCCGCCCTGTAACAGGCAGTCAGTCACCTAAGTACAAGCACCTTCACTAGAGCACTTTTGTTTGCACACGGCACTTTTGTTTGCACACGGCACTTTTAAACATCATTTGCACATAAAAAAAAAAAAGCTACATTGCACAAAATTGTTTTTTTCAAAGTATTTATTAAATTTGTTTTTCCGTTTGACCACTTTTTTAATCCTCGGCAGTGGCACTTTGATTGGCAGCTGCTGGTCCCTGGACGGAAAGGAAAACATCAGTTTATCAATTACAATAAAAAGTTTGTGCAATTTAGTGCAATATCTGTTTGAGAGAGCTTTTAAGTGTTGTGTGTATTTTAGTGAAGTGTTTTAGTGAATGTGGATTTCAGTACTTACTCTTGTGTGTTCTTGTGTCCAGGTGGCAAATGGGTCCCCAGAAGAACGACTTCCCCGTTTTAAGGTTCCGGGCCAGACCAAGTGAAGGAAATGTGTAGGGGAAGCCGCATAGGTATTTGAATGGTTCATGGGTTTTACGTGTATTTGGTGTTTGGGTTTTCAGGGTTTTATAGTTAGTTTAGTTTTTTTAAATAGTTGGTGGGTTTTTGTTTGGTAAAAAGAGTGGTTAGGATGTTTTTAAAAGAGCTAATGTGAATTGTTCATCCCTGTGGTTAATCAGATAAATCAGTCTGGGTTCTGCTGCCGAAGAGGAAACTGCTGCTCCTGAGCCACTTTTTGCACCGTGCACTTTGCAAATATGCGTCAATCAAAAAAAGAAAAGAAAAGCTCTGGACCACATAGTCCACTCCAAACCGCTAACCTACATCACACGCCCTTAAATCTACGGCTGTGAGCGTTTGGTCGTTTTAGTCGATTAATCGGTTGATGTTGTGTTGGTCGACTAATTATTTGAATGGGATTGAACACATTTTCTGGACAGAAGAGAGAACACACAGAGCTGGAGTGAATACAGGTTTATGGCACAGTTTTGGTACTTTACTTTGGGCAAAGTTGTTATTGAGTGAACTTTGTGAATATTTTGTGTACTTTTCATCAGATATAGTCAGATTATAGATGATCTTCTAGCAATCCTTTTAGCCTTTAGTCACCCAAGAATTTGGTCGACTACAGCCCTACTCAGCGCTAAAACGTACCACAGAAAACTCCACTAGAATACCATGAAGCAGCAGTAATAAGTAGTAGTAGCTGGATAGTTATAGTTGTACACAGTTTACACAATATTTTGCCGAGGGACGTTCCTTCTGCCCGGGCCAGTGTTGTTGTTTCTTCGCTCCCGGAGGCAGCGCGTCCTCATTACAGAGAATTAAGAGCGCAGAAGCGAGGCTGGGGTCAGCGGCGTTCGCCTGTCTGCGGCGCCGGCCCGACGAACCGGGGAACGCCTCGGCACAGTCCAGTGTTTACCTGGCGCCGAAGACGGACGGGTAAACACGCCGGGGTTAAAAGAAGAGCTCCACGTTAGAACAACAGCGCGGCACGGCAGGACGCTTCGGAGGATGGACAGTAATTAGGCGTGAGTGGGTGGAAATCGAAATGAAAAATATGAATAGTCGCAGTTATGTTGAAGATAAGCACATGCAGGACGGTACGTTGTCTATTATGAAAACTGTTTAAAAAGGCAGCAGGAAAAACAGAACTTCAAACTAGAAAGTGATGGTTTTTCTGTCTCTCGTTGAAATCGCGATTACTTTAAACGATTACTTCTAGGCCGTCAAAATGTACCTGTGAAGAAAGTACAGTCCTAATATCATGTACTCGTACTCCTAATGTTTGGTGACACTTTAGTTATAGAAAAGCGGCTTTGCTCCTGGTTTTCTGGGGCAGAATTAAAGCACACGTCATTCTGAGCACATTTCAAAAGGACTTTATATATCTACGTATACATTAAACCGAGAAGTGAACAAAATGCATCCGGGTGAGTCAGTTTGAATAAGGTGAATCAAAACTACTTACATGTAATACATGTACTTACTAAACTACAGGTGAAGAGTTGCGATTAAGTAAATATATGTCACAGAAACAGCGGGTCGCCGAGGGAACGTCCACTTATAAACCTCTGCGGAAGAAACAATCCATTCATTTTAATGTCGAAGAAAACTTTAAAAACTCATATGTATTTGGTACGTTATAAGTAGCAGGTGGTAGTGGTAGTGTAGTAGTAGTAGTAGTAGTAGTAGTAGTAGTAGTGTAGTAGTTAGAAGATACAAGACGCGAAGAAGAATAAAGTGGTCCAATTGTGTATAACTATCCAAGAATGCTAACGTAGCTGCGGCTAAATGCTAGTACCATGCTAGCGCCACCTGCTGTATTGTATTTTTAACAATCGTTTAGGTTGGGAATAACTCAACTCTTAATTTTGACTCGATGGTTGCTTCCGGCAGAAATAGCTAAGTGCATCGATAACACAAGCTAAAGGCCGTTAGCGAGCGTATGATTGGTGGTATGAGTGTAGCAGTGGTCACACAAACACACTGGGACTGCTCTAAAACGGGACCAAACTGGGTTCAAGTGAGGACTAGAGCAGGTGCAGCCTAAATGTTTTGACGGCGCATGACATTCAGAACATCTGTCTGTGTTTGGGTCTGATATTTTCTCTCTGCGCAACCAAAACAATGAGCCATATGAGACAGTCTGATGCTATTTGCTTTTAAAATGGTCAAATAAATGTTATGAGAAGTGGAAATGGCAAGTCCCCCGCCGGGACTGACCGGCGCTTCACGTGTGTGTGAAATGAAGATGGTCTGAGAGTGGAGGTGGGAAATACTGACCAAATGGACTATGTTCGACGCAGGACGCTTGCCTGCTCTGTTTCGCCACCCTGCAGGACGCTCTGCCTGCTCTGTGTCGCCCCCTGCAGGACGCTCTGCCTGCTCTGTGTCGCCCCTGCAGGACGCTCTGCCTGCTCTGTGTGCCCCCTGCAGGACGCTCTTCCGCTCTGTTCGGCCCCTGCAGGACGCTCTGCCTGCTCTTGTGTCGCCCCTGCAGGACGCTCTTCCTGCTCTGTGTTGCCCCCTGCAGGACGCTCTGCTGCTCTGTGTCGCCCCCTGCAGGTGCTCTGCCTGCTCTGTGTCGCCCCCTGCAGGACGCTCTGCCTGCTCTGTGTCGCCCCCTGCAGGCGCTCTGCGCTGCTCTGTGTCGCCCCTGCAGGACGCTCTGTCTGCTCTGTGCGCCCCTGCAGGACGCTCTGCCTGCTCTGTGTCGCCCCTGCAGGACGCTCTGTCTGCTCTGTGCCGCCCCCTTGTGCTGATGTTTGCCCTGAACATGTGACATCCACTCGTCATGTACAAAACTGTAATATTCGTAACTCTGGTGCAGTCCTCACTTAAACTGTCGTGTATTCTATCCGTGCGCTGCACACAAGCAAAGCCACAGCCCCCTTTTGTAGAATAACCATAATACAGCACTTTAACTGCTATTTTTAGGGTACCGTATTTTCCGGACTTTTAGCCGCTCCCTATATAAGCCGCATTTGCTCTATTTTTTAAAAAAACGATAATAAAACAATACATAGGCCGCACCCTTTGTATAAGCCGCAGAACTCTTTCCTTGACTTTTGGCATGGCATATGAGCTCGTCCCGCTGTCCCCTCCGTCCCCTCCAGCGTCTCACCGTACATTCATTGATGTTAAGCTTGCGTGCAGCCGCGCGGTTTCCTAGCAAGATCGATGGCCTTCAGCTTAAAACTTGCTTCATACGAACTTCTTCGTTTGGGTTTCATAATGATGGGGCAAGAATTTGAAAATAATTTATAGTTGGTAATTTGTCGTCCGTGTTCTATTTGCTAGCTGAATAAAAAAGCAACATCTGCTTCTTTGCTTAACTTTTCTGTAGTTTTGATTCTAATTCCGGTTAGTTCGCCCCTAGCGGTGAAAAGAAAAAAACACAGAAAAGCCGCAGCCTCTAAATAAGCCGCATGGCTCAAAACATCTGACAAAAGTAGCGGCTTATGGTCCGCAAAATACGGTATTTATTCTATCCATGAGCTGCACTGTTACATAACCACGGCCATAACCACTTATTGAATGTGATTTTTAGTTTTTGCTCCAGCTACATATTTCTCCCTGGTGGAGGACCCAAGCCCCCGGCAGGAGGACCCGAGCCCCCGGCGGAGGACCCGAGCCCCCGGCGGGGAGGGCCCGAGCCCCCGGGCGGAGGACCCGAGCCTCTTTAGATTAAGGTATTTTCTTTTTCCTGTACAGAAATGTGTTCTTTGATCCAGTATTCAGCACTAGAATCAAGAGTGTAAAAGTGGAGAATGAATTAAATAAAAGAGGTTGAAAAGGAGGAGGAAACACAAAACATGGTGAAATGGAACAAAAGCAGGAAGTGGTATTTCTCGCTCAAGTCATCAGAAACTGAAAATGTTTTGCTTTAAGGCACGACAGCAGCGGTACATTCTTATTACTGCAAAGTGGAGCGCACTTAGCACTGACAGACGTTATATTCCCCACAACATTTCCGCTGCTGTATTCCATCTACGTTGCTCAGGTGACAACCCAAACTTCCTCTCAGTTTAATGAAAACTCCCAGACTTTAAACGCACCACACCAACTGCACAAAGAGGCTGTACCCACTTTGTGCCCTCGGACTGTTGTGGACTCTTGTCTTGTCTGCATCTAATTATAAAGTGTTTTATTGTCAGAGAATCCGGAAGAGCGCTGTTAGCATGCTAGCTGCTGTTAGCTTTGACGAGAAGGCAAAACAGCGCGGGTCTTTAAAGTTGTGAAAAGCGCGTACAAACTAATTTTGGTGAATAATTAGGATGCTCAGAATGTGTTAGCGCGATGAATGAGTCCAGACAGTTAGTTCAGTTTTCTTTTTTACATTTCTAAGACAGTACGGCGACTTTACGCATCCGCAATTGGCACAAAACGCTGCTGGAAGGTATTTAAGATGATCAGACGAACACACATTACTCCATTACGCCAATCAGCTTAAGACGCTTTTATTTCGACAAACATTTGGTTAAATGGGGTTTTTTGCACACCAATAAAAGTTAAGACACCTTCAAGTCTGGCATTTCCTCGAGCTGAAGGACATGCAAGGAAAACATGGACACAAAGACAGTATTTTCCGTGCCGTTTTACTTCCTGCCCGTCCAACTTTCTTTTCGGAAGCGCGAGCCGCAATCAGGAGTCAAAATCAATGCTTGTTGAGTTTGTGGACGACTTATAAACACATCATTATCTGCACCATCTGATTCAAACACGGATGAGATCTGCTCTTGACCTTGTAGGGCGTTAAAGTAGTAATTTTGCTCCTCTTTTAGTATTCTAACATCTTTTGGAGTCTCCGAATGTATATGATGCAGATACATTAGACACATTTCCCTTTTGTGAGACAATGTAAAGTACTCCTCATCTTACTTTACCTTGAATATCTCCATCATATCACCCAGAACAAACTCGGCTCACCTCTGATTAACATCCATTGTTCCATCAAATATTGCCTCATTCTTGCATAAACTGGAGTGTCGGCCATGAAACTGAATGAACTTAATCCACCGCTCAATGCGACCAGCGCTCTGTAAAGCCTGTAATTTAGATTATAATTTCAAACCGCATGTGAGGAGCGACGCCGGGGCCGGAGCGGGGGGAGAAGGGTGGGAGCGTTTCTGTAAAATCGTGCCCATCTGAGGAAAACTCGTAGTAAATGTCTCCTGTGATCAGTGCGTCTTAAGCGCAGGAAGCGACACGGGCACAACAAGACACTGACAACCGCAAGAGGGCGCTCTAGGCTTGTGCAGACGGGTCGGACGAAAGCGACGCAGAAGAGGAATCGGCGCGTCGCGCAGTTGTTTAGAAGTGACTCAGAGGAAGTAGAATTCAATGGATTTAGTGATTTGGGGTAATACTGACGCGTTGGTAAAGCTGTTAGCATGTTCTTTATGCTATCGTGATCTGAATAACTGTTCATATGTTGTAAGTGAACATACCAGACGCTTACGACAGTTCGTTGTCTACGCGTCATGTAGCTAACGGTGTTACGTTAGCATACGCACACCTGTTCACCATGTGGTTCTTATTATTGTTATTATTTTAAATTGCATTTCAAGATGAAATGTCTGTTTTTGGTCTTGGATTTTATCAAATAAATTTTCCCCAAAAAATGCGACTTAAACTCAAGGTGCGACTTTATATATATATTTTTCTTCTCTATTATGCATTTTTTAGGCTGGTTGCAATTTATACTCCGGAGCGACTTATAGACCGTAAAATACGATATATAAGTCTGAGGGCGACGCGGTGAGCCTTGTGACTTCGGTTTGAGCCGGGACTGTATACGCCTATACTTTTGCACACGGATCTGTTACTTTACGCTCCTAACTTTATTCAAATTGAGCCATGCATGACTAAATTAGAGAAGAAATCAGACTGAGCCCTGACATAGACAAAGAAAAGTGATAGATAAATGCGGTTTCAGAATGTCTTGGTTGACATGAAAACAGAAGTAGTTGCTTTTTTTCCCCCCAGTGCATTTATTCTCTCCAGCTATTTTAGGAGTCGACAAACATTGCGTTAAATAATATAGTCTTAAACAAAGAAGTGTCACAGAGCATCAAACCTGTTTTTACTTGAGTGATTCTAAATTGGTCCTCTTCCCCGTGGAACAGATCAGAAGAAAGTGCCAGTCAGGACAAAGAGACGCCACTCTATTCTCTGCAAATATTTGTGCTGCTTCCGCCGTTTCCAGCCTGCGTCTCAGTCTCCACAAAGCCTTTCAGATAAATACTAGTAGCATAAATAAATAATGTGAAACGAGTGTCCGAGTCCGTCAGAGCAGAAGCAGGTGTTCCACTTCCCTGCTCCGGAAATGGAACCCCGCCCCAGCAGAGCAGTTCAGATGAACGCGTTTTATTATCATAATTAATAAGACAATGTATATGCAAGACAAAGTTAGTCAGCGCCGATTTTATTCCGAGCATATTAAAAGAAAGGGGAAACACAGAGCGGTACAATGAAATTAGGCAAGTCGTTGTCGTTGATCTGCGAATCCAGCGAAGGCTTGTGGACTTTAAAAACACGGAGGTAAGTAGAAATCCTCAAACATTTGTGGAGGAAACCAAACGCAAAACCAAAATGATAACGTGTCTAAAAAGGTTTATTTTGTATTATACTGGACTTTTAAAAGCACTTCTCAAACCTAAACGACACATATTATGCTAAATTTACTTGTAACGTTGTTTTCCTCATCAAAAACATACCTGTTCAAGAAATCTTGATTGGAAAGTACTGAACGGGATTCATTAAACGAGCGTGAATGAAGCTGATCCTCAGAAAAACAGTCCGTTTCAAATTTCCCATCAAAACTTTGTATTGACTTCATTTGGGTGAACTCTGTTTTAAGGAGGTTGAGGGAGGTTCATGGAGTGCATTGCAGCGTATCTGCACCTCAGCAGGCTTGTCAGTTGTCCTTGTTTGTTCCTTTTTAAGTCAGTCTGTACAACCTGGAATGCATATATAGTCGCTTCCCCTCCCGTCCTTTCCAGTCCATCAGTCCGTGTCCATTTACCCGTGTGTTCAATTATCCCCACCCCCCAGCAAGGAGCTTTAAAAGAGAGAAAGAAAAATACAAAAAAATAGGCAGAAGAGATAGACAACAAAGCAATAATATTAAAATACTATTACATAAATAATAGTAATACAAATAATAATAAAAAATGAAAAAATTGAAGCTTAATAAAGTAAAAAACTACCCAAAAAAGTGGTCTCATGTATGATGGAACCGCTTTAAGTCCACAAATCATCGCAGGACTCGTTCTGAGCATTTCTGCCTCAAATCACGTTCATTACATGTCGGGGCAAGCTAGCTTTTATTTATTTATTTATTTATTTATTTATGTATGTCCCATGGTAATTCCCTCTGCTGCCTGTAGATGGAGTTCTAGCACAAATCGTGACGAGGGAACGCCTCATGAATATGAAATAAACAATCAGTATATACATTATTCTAAGTTCTAAAATGTCAACGCAGAGGTACATTTCCGTAAAGAATTTAGCTTATTTAAATATATAATATAAACAAAATAATGCATAAATAAATATCAAGGCTAATGCTCTTGCCAGTTAGATGTTTTGAGTTTTGTTGGCCATCCCAGATTTAAAATGCATGGCCTTTTCGATATATTTTGCTACTATTATTATTCACCTTAACGCCAAAGCAAGTTCCAAGTTTGTGAATTCTGTTTTGACATTGACAACGGCAATAAACCTCTGTCTGATTCTGACTGAAACTTTCCCAGTGTTTTACGTTGTATGTAACCACTGCTCCAAGCTACAACACCCCTCGTTATGTCCCTCTCTGCTCCACTCTCAAACCTCCATATCCCCCCCCCATCGTTAGCCATGGTTAGCCGGTGCTTTTCAGCTTGTTTTGGCTCCTGGAGCGACATGCATCACTGTTAAACGAGAGCCCGGGACTGACAGGATCCTGCTGCCAAATGGGCCCGATAAGTGTAACAAGCCCCTGAGAGTGCGGGCAGATAATACCACCACATCAGCGCAGCTTTATCAGAGCGTCCCCCAGCTCCGAGCGCCGTGCTGGGGTCTAACTCCAGGGCCCCGGCTGCCAACAAGGGGACTGCACGAGATGAAAATATAACACGGCAAATTAAGGTTAGGCCAATGATGTCATTTTAGCTCGAGGTAATAAAAAATCATAATAATCTGTTCTAAATCTGCATTAAAGCTTTGAAAGTGTGGACAAATCATCAAGTAAATCCTTCAAAATTACATCAACTTGGTTTGACATTAGGATGTGGTAAATTTAGGTTAAAGTGACCGTTAAGATTTACACAATATTAGTGTAAGTCAAAGTAATGTCCTTAAAAAGCATGGCAACCAAACATGTACGCCATTTTAGTATTAGACAATACACCGTAAACTAGGTGCAACTGATATATGCTAGGGTTTATGCAGTGAGTTATCTTGAGATTTGGGAATGAATTGTGAGTTTAATCTTCCGTTTTACAGATAAATACGCCTTTTAGTATGGCATTCAATGTAAATATCTGTAATTGCGTTAGCTCTTGTGGTCTCGTGGTCTTGTCGGTGCACTTACAGCTACATGGTCAGATCATAGAGATACTTCATAGTTTCGAGAGTTTCTAGTACAGAGCACGTCTTTAATCATCCAATGCATTTAATTCGCCGACTACAGCCCTAGATAAGGCACATGACGATGGCTGACCAATTGGAGCAGTGGGTGAGAAAAACTGTCGGTTTTAAATAGAAAAATGGGGCGAGCACCTGAAACGTAACACTTGAGTACGGTGTCCAAGAACAGACTGAACTGCCATCCGGTTGACAAGAACGCAGCCACTGTCAGAGAGAAGATTAAACTTAACGCATTGTGAACTTGAAAATCACTTCACAGGAAATTTCCATATCACCAAGCGTTAACGACAAGCATGCGGTTGGTTTGAGTGAAGCAGCTGCGTACGTTTTTGAGGTTGAGCATTGAAAACACTTAAGTACGTGAGGTCAGTGGAATTTGTATGCAGATCAAAGCACGTCTACTCGCAACACAAAGCTATGTACGTTGTTGAGCGGCATCGATGAGGAGGTGATGGACAATTATCATCATGTCGTACGTACGTGCATTTACAATCACTCAAATTGTACTTGTAAGCCTCTGAATCCAGTGGTAGCCAAAGGGTTCGAATGTTGTAATTGCTGTACTTTTTCCAACGGTCAAAAGTCCAAAACTATAGCATCCATCCATAACAGGAAGGTTCTTTAGATTCTGGAGCCGAGTGCACCAGCTGGACCTACGCCAGGCTCAGAGCTTCATCTGGTCTTGACATGCACATTCACGATAAACAGGGGTTTCTGTGCTTGTAGCCTCATAAATTCTCCAGTTAAACAAGTGTAAATTGTCTGAAGGAGTTGTGATATCAATCTATAAGAAGCAGCCGCATAAGCATGATATCAAATTTAGCATACAAACAAAATCAAAACGTGAAACTATTGACAGTATAATTGTAGCTCCGCAGCATTGAATGTCATGTTGTTTGTCAGGCCTTGTCACAATAAAGCTGGAATACACATTATATTTTGAGTTTAGTTGCTGTGAGCGCAACGTCAACAAATAACAGAGGAAGTTTGTTAAGCCTTATTTAGTCGTAGATTTGCCTATATACTGTCAATGTTTGTCCCTGGACTTGCGCCTGCTCCACACAGGACATAAAAGTTACATCTGGGCGTCGCACAAACAGGGCAAAGTCCAGCTGGTGCACTGGTTGTAAGAATTATTTGGTCGTAACTTTCAGAATACAGTCGGACAGGGGGTTAAGACCAGTGGTTCAACCAGCTGGTGCACTCGGCTCAGGTAATTAAATCATAAATGCATGTTAGACCATACAACTATTAAGAAGCATACTGTACGTTTGAACTGCAACATTCCCTAAATGAAGAGAGCGTTTTGTATTCTACTTTGGGTCTGTGGCGCCCAGTGACACCTGAACAAATCATTTTGCCCGGGTCTAAACATTCACTTCCACCTGTCAACAGGATCATATCTCAATTGTCAACCCTTAAAAACTATTTCCTGGTAATAACAATATGACAGCATGTTACAACAGAGCAAACCTCGCCGATTCTGATTTCCCATCTATATTTATAAGTGAAATCAAAAAGGCAGAGGAGCCGGGCGAAGGCAGCTGTGATGTGTTTGTTTTCCCTGTTTCCCTCCCGATCTATATCCCATTACGAGGCACTGCGGCGGGGTTTATTTCGGGCGACGGCGAGGACTGGCAGCCCGGTGTCACCCAAGACTGACAGCTCTCCCAAATGACACCCGCGATTCACGACACGGAGCAGACAGACGACAACTCCTCCGGGAATCAGCGCGACGCTCCGGCTCCGCGCCGCCAATACTCACGAGACGAGTGTGGACAGCTTGTGTTAGAGAGAAGATGGGAGCAGAAGTGACAACAATGTGCGGTGACAAGCGGGGTGAAATGGATGCTACATGGTTAACGGCTAATTGGAACGTACGAAGCATGCGTCGGTGAGCATTTTAAGTACCAACGTGAACGAAATCAAGTCCACGCTTAGAATGTCTCCACTGCTCAGTTTGCCAAATGGGACGACGGCTGCTAGTGATTTGGGTTGACGCTGACTTCGCTCTTCATTATGGTGCGCAGTCCTAGCGTCCTCTGCTGGCCTTTTTGAATTGACAACTTAACTTAACTTGAGACACAAACATAATTTCAGGAAATGCAAACGCTGAGATGTCCAAAGTTGTTTTGAAATGCCAAAACATCAAGAACCTTTCATTTCAGTCATTTCTTAATTATGTTTATCCTGCACGGTCCCATGTTTAATTACACGGAGCCTTCTGTGTGGCATTTACATGTTCTGCCTGTTGGTTAATAACAAGGACTAGTGCGCAAGCTGAAGTCACGAGGCCTGTCACGAGAACACAGTTTGAAGTGCGATAAAATGTTGAAGATAACAAAAGAATAGAATATATGCCAAAGACACAATCTTAAAGCAAGATTATCCCCCCAACAAATGTGCAATATTGTTTAATAAAAGACAAACATAAGCTGCTATATTTGAATAGTAGAATCAAACACTTTAGTAGTTAGTTTGTGTCTATATTTCCCATCCAGTCAAGTCTCCGGATGTCGTAGGACTGTATTGGCTGACACGTCTCTGCAACATCTCCTGGAGGTCGGGGACAGTGTGTCTCTGGACTGGCCAACGACAGACTCCTCAGCCTTCTCAGTCAGGTCTACGCAAGGGGACTGGAGAGGAGAACCCGACCGACAGTCAAACCTCACATTTAGGAGGAGCAGTTTCATCTCACTGAGGGGCGTTTTTGTATAAAGTCTCACACATTAGCCAATACCTGCATAGTAGTATTAGTAGTATTAGTAGTATTAGTAGTATTAGTAGTATTAGTAGTATTAGTAGTATTAGTAGTATTAGTAGTATTTGTAGTATTAGTAGTGAAGGCTGCTCACCAAGACAAGACAACATACTGGTGAGTACATCAAATAAGAGCCTTTAAGCTCCCTATTGTAGCCACAGCTGCCCTGGGACAGACTGACAGAAGCGAGCCTGCCAACATGAGCCCCTCAGACCACCGCCAACCACTCATGCGCGCACCACTTTCACACTATAGGCGAAATATAATACAGGTTGTGCGGTGAAAGACACAACCACAGGATCTATGCTGTTTACAGACGATGTCCTGAACCGGGACCTGCACCGGGACCTGCCCCGGGACCTGCCCCGGGACCTGCACCGGGACCTGCACCGGGACCTGCACCGGGACCTGCACCGGGACCTGCCCCGGGACCTGCACCGGGACCTGCACCGGGACCTGCAAAATGCACCGCTTTGAGCCCAGTGTGAAGTCGGCACCTCCAAACCTGAGGCCATGGTTCTGGACCGGAAAAAGAGATGAAGAGTTGATGACGCGTGGATGAAGTGGAAGAGTTCAAGTATCTCGGCGTTCACGGGTGAGGGAAGGATGGAGCGAGAGATGGACAGTAGCAAAAAAACCAAACAGAAACAGACTAAGCTCTGCACAGGACGTCACAGTACGCAATCGACTACACGAAGCGCGAGGAACGATGAGGAACGCTTCTTTTCCAGGAAACATAAAGTGGGGAAAAAACGGCGTTGAAGGATAAATGCGGAGCCAGAGCGTCCTGAGGGATGTGGCTGCAGTTTAGGAGGTGTCTCCGGCAGATGGATCAGTGATGAGAAAGACGCCATATGCTGAGAGAATGAGCGAGCCAACAAATACAGCGAGCGAGGCTATGAACATCTGCGAAATGGTGTGTTCCATCCTCATCTCGCAGTGGAACATAAGTGTTAGCCCTCTGGACATTCGTGTTTGCTTGATTGGACACAATAGGAGAAAGCAAATTGATAAGCGTCCCTCCACACAGCTCAAACGTTCCTTCATTTCAGCGGCGACGATATGTTTTTCTCATGTCGAGATCTCAACTTTTTATCGTATTCGTTGAGTTCCTTGTGAAAAGCAAATGCGTGTGATTTTTAATATTAAGGTTCATGAATAAAGACGAGGAAGACTTTGGACATAAACCTCTTAAACAACAAATCAACACTCCAACTCTACGTTTGCCGCCACAGAACTGGCTTTGGAGCTGACGATTTCCAAGTGTTTAGATCTTTTGGGAAAGTCCGAATCGTTGCCCGGACTCAAGTTTGATTCCCCAGTCCCGAGCGTTTCTGTGTGCACGTTCTCCCTGTGCCCCCACACTATCGTCTCACACTTTTTTTAAATAAGTTGTGTTGTGAATAAACACTTGAGCAATAACCTAAAGCTACAATTTAAGAAACAACATATTATTGCATTGTTTGTTATAGTACCTGCGGTGAATATGAATATGTTTTATATGAATTAGTGGCATTTAGAGAAGATTAAATTGGGGAAAAAGGTGAGAAAATGCCTTTATCTATGCATTTCACAAATACACAAAATCCAATCCAAAATGCGTGAACATTTAACATGGAAGGAACATATTTTTCTGACATTTTAAACATGAATTTAGCATTTAGCATGTTGTTATTCATTCTTATATGTCAAACTATAACTGTTGTCAATCTACCATACACCTTAGAGCTCGTGGGCTAAACGTTACTACCTTTAGGGGTCTTCTGTCATGTGTTCATATCACAAGAGCGACAGATTTGTGCAAGAAAGACCCGAGTTTTCCACACGTCGTAGGGATGTCAAGATGATGGTTTTTTTTTATCGATAATCGTGATTAAAATAGATCTAAATGTAACACACTTTTTTTCTATCTGGCTGTTTTTGTCACATTTCACTTCATTTTGTCTCTCAGAAGGTTCAGTTCCGTAAAGTCGGCCACAAACTTGAACGGAAACATGTTGAACCGCGAGAATGAAAGGAAAAAAATGAAATTTTCACTGTTGTTTTGGTCACAGTCTCGCGAAATAACGTGAAATCGAAATCGTTAAAAAATCGTGACATTCCTACTTCTATGTACTTCCTGCCCCGCTCCAACCAGGAAGTAACATTCAAAAGAAAAAACTGGTACGACTTCTAGCTACATTAATGCTCCGAAACGTGTCGTCTGAAACACTTTAGCGCTTTAATTCGCCCAAGGACGCGCCAACAGTTTACAACACTGCCCCCTTATTCCGCACGACTGTAAAAACGCCCGACGCCGCTGATGCGCAATCACAATCACGTCTCAAGGTCATCGCGGGGGGTGGGGGCGCCGCGCTCCGATCCCGCGCGGTGGAGAAGTGCCAGTAATGCTAATGCTATCGCCGCCGCGCCGCTGATGAGCCCTGGCAAGCGCGGCCGTGTTTGCGTCGCGTGCGTGTGCAAACGGAGCGCCGGCCTAATCAGCGGCAGCAGGCAGCAAATTGGCCGAGTGGTATTTCATGAAGCGCGCCTCCTTGTCAGCGAGACAAGGGGCCGGCAGATGGACGCGGGGGAGAGACGGCGGAGGACGGAGGAGGAGGAGGAGGAGCGACCGTTTCGACCGACCGGACGAGGAGCGAACTTCGGTCCTGGCGCCGGCGAGTAATTACAGCGTACGCCGGGGCTGTTTAGCGTGACATTTGCGCGCGGTAATGAGAGAGAGCGGCGCGCGAGCGGGAGGCGTTCGACCAGCAACCGGGGCTCTGCGAGCGCTAAGTGGGGGGGCTCGCGGCGGTCCGAGATGCGAGGGTTTTTAAAGTTCACGCGAGCCATTCAATTGCAATTCTTGTAAAAGTGGGACAACACACGATTACAGGTGGAAGAAAATACTTATTTACTACGACTAATGCGGGCGAGGCAGTTTTTATTTGTGGAGCCACATTTGTACACAAAGCGATTCAGAGCTTTACAGAACGGAATCATTATAAACGAAAAGAAGAAGAAGAAGAAGAAGAAGAAGAGTACAGATCAAATCAGACTGTTGTTTTGAAGATGTGGAAACTTTGAATATCGAGTATAGTAAAAAAAATAATAATAAGAAAAAGGCTGAATAAAAACATTTTTATTTTAAAAAAATATATATATATATATAAGGTTATAAGGTCATATTTCTTCACTTTTGTCATAATGTTATATGACATAAGTATATAATGTATAATAAGTATTGCACATTTATCTGATCATTTTATCACATTTATGAATATTTTTTTGGGGATAAAAAACTAAAAAGTCAAGATTTCATGGAGTAGAGTAGAAAGTACAGCTACTTGCTCTTTAATGTACTGAAGTAAAGGTGAAAGTTAAAGTACAGTACTTTTACTTTTGTACTTTTCACCACTGTAAAGCAGTTTTCCTTCATTAGTTACACATAGTTTATTTAGTCTAGAAGTTGTCTTTTTACAGTAGCAAAAGACAAACTGTAATAAGTATTGTGTGGAGTATAAGTGTGGAAAAAGTACGGATTAAGGTCCACTTTGACCCTCCGGCCAGTGTGTGATTGATGAAACGTCATGTGTGAGGAAAGTGTTCTCGACTTCATCTTCAGTGTTTTATAAGTTACAGGGGTTTGTTTAATACTTTTACGCATCGTTAAGGATGTCACAATATCATCTGACGATTATTGTGAGAAAAAGCATCGCAATTTTCAACGATTGTTCCCGATTACCCGAGACTGTGACTAAACGACAGAGGAATTACACATTTTCTTTCATTCTCGCGGCCTGACGCGTGACTGTCCCTCCAGTTTGTACGAAATTCAGTGAGATATGATAAAAACAGCCAGATAAATCAAAGTTATTTACAATTAGGTCAATTTCTGGGCCATATACTGAACCAAAAATATAACATTTTGCCTCTAAAAAGGTCATTTTCAGGTTCTTACGACTGTATTGCGACCTGAATCATCCCGATTATCGATTCACCTGAATAACCCTGCATTTTGTGCCCGGTCCCAAACCTTCAAGAGCGACACACTCACAGTCCTACGAAAAACATGTTCTGTTTCCATTTATCCGTCGTCCGGGGGCCGCGCCTTGGCCCATTTCTGAGAGAGCGGCGAGCGAGCGGTCGTGTCGCGATAGCCGGCGTATTCCCCCACCGTGTTTTTATGCTCTCCATAAAGCGGAGAGCGCGGTAATAGGATGACCCGCGGGGACCCCCCCCCTCCCCTCCCGCGCCGGGGCTCGATGACGGCGCACGCGACATTGATCTGAGGAAACCGGGACGAAGAGGCGATACGATACACTCGGAAGAGACGCGGGAAAGGACGCGCTCAAATAACACAGTCGGGGCGCCGCTTAATTGTGCGGCGAACGCGGGCGTTTATTGATCCGGTCACAACTGTTCAGCCTGTAGTGAACCCTGACTGGGCCTGGCGGTCTGTTTGTAGTCTGATTTCTCCAGAGAGCAAGTAGGATCACGCTCCCGTCTCCGTCGAAATGCAAGAGAGGCTTTGGAGACGAGCAAAATACTGTACAATCTTTATTTATTTATTGTAAAGTGGCAAAAAAACGTGCTTTGTAATCGTCCTGACAGCGGCATGAAGTGATATTTCAGCATGTTTGCGGTTAATTAGGATGAAAGAACCATTATTTGTCCCAAAAAGGGGGATTCCTTCCTGTTCCACTGTTGCAACGTACAGTAGAAATCGGCAGGAGAATTCAAATGTGCAATCAACAATCAAGATGAATCACGATTAAAATAGGAATAATGAATATATACTTTGAATAGAGTTCAGAACCCCCGTCCCACTCGACTTCAGAACTATGGACTTGGGACTCTGGAACATCCTCCCGGCGGCACCGAAAAAAGGCTCTCACAAAAAAAGAAAAAAAAATTACATAAATATCACACAAAATGAAAAAAAAACAACATTTAGACTTGATTTGAACATGAAAAAATGTGACGCTCTTGTTTTGTTGCCTCGTTGCCGTTGAATGTCTACTTTTTAAACTTTTTTTTGGTCTTGTTTTGCTTGCATTGTGTTTGTTTTTCACATGCTTTAATATTTGAAAAGTCAAGAAGAGTTCACGAAACACCAAAAATACATAACAAAATACAACACTGTGCAAGAACAGTAAAAATATAACGATGTGAAATACGATTAACCAAGAAATTGTGACAAATAATCCAGCGTAAAAGATAACTGTGGTTGTATTTTGAAAATACTAGACTCTGCAGACGCTCAAACACACACGGACAGACATTTTACAAGATTAAATCAACATAATTCTGAACGTCATCAATAATAGACTCTTTGTTCATAAATATTCCCCATCCAGAAGCCGTCAGTCACCGCAATTCAACCTTTATTTGCTTCGTAATGTATTTATATATAAAAAAAAAAAAGTCTCGGAAACAATAGAAATCATCTTTTGGCTGACGGCTCCAAAAAATGTGCACAAGACCCTAAAACCACATCTGCCCGCCGCCTTTGCCGCGCCTCAAAGTTGTGTCCTTTCCCACTCCCGAACAAAAGGATGGTTTCACTTCTGATTTGGAGAACAAAGTCGTCGTTAGCTTCCAGTCTCCTTCTGGTGCACTCGGTTTTTTGATTGCACATTCACGCCTCGAGACAGGGACTTGAGACTAAACAAACTTGATTGAACAACTCTGATTAGAGGAAGCAATTAGCACTGGTTTGGATGTTGTAAATACACTCTCAACAACTGTCCTCTACCTTTTCCCGGTCGGGTCTAGACAACAGACGAACTAACTAGGTTTTCCAAACTATTTCGAGTCGCGGCACACTTTTCTGTCGACAAAAAGACCACTATGACCAAACGGCACTGTTATTATTTTAAAAAGCTATGCAAATGTCTGCTCAGGACGCTCCAAAATGTCAAATAATTAAAGATTTTACTGAGGCACAGGTTGAAAATGAAGGCGTTATCTTATATTGAATCACTCCAGAAAAAACAACGTATATACAAGTAACTGTACTGCTTCAAGAGGAAATAAAAGGCAATAAAAGACACTTATTCTACACAGATTGTATCAGATAAAATAGTTGTTGGCGCTCTTCACCGGAGTTTTCACAACTTTCCACGGACTTTTAACCGGCAAAGACCCCCATCCACGTATGAACTGCACGCTCAAAGTCACGCTCAAACCTGTGCGGCCCAATTACCAAACGCACGGAACGTCTCCAGCCACGTTTGACCCCTCGACCCTCGACCTCCCGGCCGTACCTTGTTGGTGGTAGAGCAGCAGCCGGCCCTTGTCCAACACCAGCGTGAGACTGTGGTCGCCGCGGCCCTCGGCGTGGAGCAGCGTCCCCGCGTTCTCCAGGGACTTGAACTTGAGGGCGACGGTCTCGGGCGCCGCGGAGCTGGGCCGGGCCGTCAGTTTGTACACCAGCGCGCTCCGGCCGTCAAAGTGGGCCACATCAGACACTGCAACACAACAGAAGCGTTCAAAGGGGTTAAAGTTCCACCACGGGCCGCCGTGCGGTGCGGGCCGGAGCGGGGGGGTGGCAGCGGCTCTGGCACGCACAAAGGGAATGGATGATCTGACACCGGCGCTGGGGGGCCCGGGTCAGGGCTGTGTATGCGGCCGGTGTGTGGGCCGCGTGAAAACATGAGAGCGAGGCACGTCATGGAGCAAAACACACACATGCATTATTTGTGCGGTTTGGGCCATTGGGACGTTGGCTCCATAAAACATGAACAGGACTTAAAATGCATTCACAGTCTTTCACTCGTCTTCAAAAGTGGGGCTACGGGACGAAAGGCAAAATAATAATTGAAGTCATATTATTCGGCCTTATTATTGCCTGACCATCCCAGTTATTTATGATTATTTGTGTTTATTAACCTTTCTTTACCACATTGTAGATGGAAAACCTGGTGGCAGAGCTGAAACCCTATAAACAGCAACACACGTTTTAAAACACATTTTAAGAGACGTTTAAAGAAAAGAAAACACAAATCGACATTTAAAAGCACAGACAGATTTTTTATTTTTTAATTCCTTTCTTCTTGTTTTGTAAAGTCAATGCACACTAATTATGTTTAAGTAAACCGTGGTGGTCTGCTCGTGCTATTAGGCGGCGGGACGAGACATAACGCGATTGGGTCCACGGAACGACGACGTTGACATAATCTATAGATCAATAAATTGTGCGCTTCAGTTCACAATTTTGGTCTCACTGTTTTTATTATTTTTTATGCTCTTATTTGTCCCTTTAAATTTTTAATAAATTTGGCCTCTGTATGGCCCTATATTGGCCCTGTAATTGGCTTGTATTGGCTCTGTATTGGCCCCTAGTTAATTGGCTCTGTATTGCCCTGTAATTGGCCCGTATTGGCCCTTGTATTGGCCCGGTAATTGCCCTGTATTGCTCTGTATGGTCTGTATTGGGGCTCTGTATTGGCCCTGATTGGGCTTATTTTGCTCAGTATTGGCCCAGTATGGCTCTGTATTGGCTCTGTATTGGCCCTGGTATTGGCCTGGTAATTGGCTCTGTATTGGCCCTGTATTGCCTGTATTGGCTCAGTAATGCTCCGTATTTGGCCCTGTATTGGCTCAGTATTGGCCTGTGTATTGGCGATACCCGTATTTGGCTCAGTAATTTGCTCTGTATTGGCCCTTGGTATTGGCCCTGTATTGGCTCTGTATTGGTCTGTATTGGCCTGTATTGGCTCAGTATTGCTCAGTATTGGCCGTATTGGCCCTTTGTATTGCCCTGTATTGCCTGTTTGGCCCTGTCATTGGCCCTGTTTGCCCTGTATGTCAGTATTGGCTCTTAATTGGGCCTGTATTGGCCCTGTATTTGGCCCTTGCATTGGCCCTGCATTGGCCCTGTATTGCCCGCTGTATTGGCCCTGTATTGGCCTCTATAATTGGCCTTGTTATGGCGCCCTGTATTTGGCTTCTGTATTGGCCCTGTAGGCTGATTTTGTAGTCTTGTGTTGCTCTTGTATTGGCCCCTGGTATTGGCCCTGCTATTGCTCAGTATTTGGCTCTGTATTGGCCCCTGTATTGGCCACTGTATTGCGTATCGCCCTGTTTGGCTCATTTGCCCCTGTATTGCCGTACCCTGTATTGGCCCTGTATTGGTTCCTTCTGTATTGGCTTATGGCCTGTATTGGCCTGTTGCCTATCCTGTGCTGTATGCCTGATTGTCTATTGTGTATTCCTGATTGGCGCTGCCCTTTGGCCTGTATTTGCCTGTTTGGCCCTGTATTGGCCCTGTAGGCCCTGAAATTGGCCTGCATTGGACCTGTATTGGCCCTGTATTGGCCGCTGTATTGGCTCTGTAATTGGCCTGTATGGCCCTGTATTGGCTCGTATTGCCCTGTATTGGCCTTACGTATTTGCTCTGTATGCCTGTATTGCCCCTGTATTGGCTCAGTATTGCTTCTGTATTGGCCCTGTATTGGCCCTGTATTGGCTCTGTATTGCCCTGTATGGCCGCTGTTATTGGCCTGTATTGGCCCTGTAATTGGCCCTGTATTGGCCCTGTATTGCGCTCTGTATTGGCCTGTAATTGGCCCTGTATTGGTCGTATTGGCCCTGTATTGGTCCTGTATTGGCCCTGTATTGGCCTGTATTGGCACCTGTATTGGCCCTGTATTGGCCCTTGTATTGGCCCTGTATTGGCCCTGTATGGCCTGGGTATTGGCCCTGTAATTGGCCCGTAATTGGCTCTGTATTGGCTCTGTATTGGCCCTGATTGGCCCTGTAATTGGCCCTGTATTGGCCCTGTATTGGCCCTGTATTGGCCCTGTATTGGCCGCTTGTATTGGCCCTGTATTGGCTCTGTTTTGGCCGTATTGTGTGGCCTGTATTGGCCCTGTAATTGGCTCCTGTATGGCTCTGTATTTGGCCCTCTGTATTGCGCCCTGTAATGGCCCCTGTATTGCCCTGTTTGGCATTCTGTATTGGCTCTGTATTGGCCCTGTATTGGCCCTGTATTGGCCCTGTATTGGGCCCTGTATTGGCCCTGTATTGGCCCGTATTGGCTCTCGTATTGGCCCGTATTGGCCCTGTATTGGCCCTTCGTATTGGCCCTGTATTGGCCTGGTATTGGCTCTGTATTGGGCTCTGGTATTAGGCCCTGTATTGGCCCTGTATTGCCCTGGTAATTGGCCCTAGTATTGGCCCTGTATTGGCCCTGGTATTGCCCTGTATTCGGCCCTGTATTTGGCCCTCGTATTGGCTCTAGTATTGGCACCCCCTGTTATTGGCCCTGTATTGGCTTGGGTATTGGCCTGTATTGGCCTTGTATTTGCTCTGCTATGGCCCTGTTATTGGCCTCAGATGGCTCAGTAATTGGCTTGTAATGGCCCTGTATTGGCCTGTCTTGGCCCTGTATGGCCTGGTATGGCCCTGTATTGGCCCTGTATTGGCCCTGTATTGGCCTGTATTTGGCCCTGTATTGGTTCAGTTTGGCTCTGTATTGGCCCTGTTGGCCTGTATTGGCCGCTGATTGGCCCTTGCATTGGCCCTGTTTGGCCCTGTATTGGCCCTGTATTGGCCTCTGTATTGGCCTGTATTGGCCTTGTAATTGGGGCTCTGTATTGGCCCTTTATTGGCCTTGTATTTGGCTCGTATTGGCCCTGTATTGGCCCCTGTATTGGCTCAGTATTGGCTCTGTATTGAGCCCTGTATGGCCCTGTATTGGCTCTGTATTGGCCCTGTATGGCCCTGTATTGGCCCTGTAATGGCCCCTGTATTGGCCCTGTATTGGCCCTGTAATTGGCTCTGTTTCGGCCCTGTATTGGCCCCTGTATTGGCTTTCTGTATTGGCTCCTGTATTGGGCCTGTATTGGCCCTGTATTGCCCTGTATTGGCCCTGTATTGGCCCGTATTGGCCCTGTCATTGGCTGTGTATTGGCCCTGTTATTGGCCCTGTATTGGCTCTGTATTGGCCCTGTATTGGCCCTGTATTGGCTCTGTATTGGCTCTGTATTGGCCCTGTAATGGCCCTGTAATTGGCCCCTGTATATGGCCCGTATTGGCCCTGTATTGGCCCTGTATGGCCCTGTATTGGCCCTGTATTGGCTCTTGTATGGCCCTTATGGCCCTGTATTGGATGGCCCTGTATTGGCCCTGTATTGGCCTGTATTGGGCTTGTAATTGGCTTGTATTGGCCCTGTATTGGCCTTTATTGGCCTGTATTGGCCCTGTATTGGCTCTGTATGGGTCTGGTATTGCTGTATTGGGCCCTGTATTGGCCCTGTTATTGGCCCTGTATTGGCCCTGTTATTGGCCCTGTATTGGCTCTGTATTGGCCCTGTATGGCCTCTGTATTGGCTCTGTATTGGCCCTGTTATGGCCTGTTATTGGCTCTGTTATTGGCTCTGTATTGGCCCTGTATTGGCCCCTGTATTGGCCCTGTATTGGCCCTGTATGCTGTATTGGCCCTGTATTGGCCCTGTATTGGCGCTGGTATTGGCACTGTATTGGCCTCTGTATGGCATCTGTATTGGCCCTGTATTGGCTCTGTATTGGCCCTGTATTTTGGCCCTGTATTCGGCCCTGTATTGGCTCTGTATTGGCCCTGTATTGGCCCCTGTATTGGCCCTGTAGTTGGGCCCTTGTATTGGCCTCTGTATTGGGCCCTAGTATTGGCCCTGTATTTGGCTCTGTATTCGGCTCTGTAATTGGCCTGTATTGGCTCTGTATTGGCCTGTAATTGCCCTGTTTGCCCTGTATTGGCCCTGTATTGCCCTGTATTTGGCCCTGTATTGGCCCTGTATTGGCTCTGTATGTATTGGCTCAGTATGTCGGTGGGCTGAACGAACCACGCGGACACACAGACATGCGACGACAGAGGCCTTACCGTAGGGGCAGCCGTAGACCTCGAGCCGGAGTCCGATGCGTCCCGCCGGGTTCCAGTCCAGGGGGACGAGGCGGAGGAAGCGTGCGATCACCGGCTGCTCCAGCTTGTACTGCACCACCGAGTCTGCGTTGGTGTTTCCAGGGAGGGCCTAAAGGGGGCGACGGACGGAAGAACCATTCATTAAAGGTAATTATACTTTAAATCTGTCCTCAGCCTTTCACACGCGTTTTTACAATGTTCTACTTTTGACTTTATTTGGTGTATTTATACCTGTTGTACATATATATTATAGTTTGACACCGATCAAGCAGGTATTTGTGGAGAAAACATAGACAAATCTGTAGAAAATGACAGGAAGTGACATCACACCAGGGACACAGTCAAAGTTTATGCAGAATTTACACAAAGAAACAACTCTTTTGACTCTCTAAACATCATTTCAACAAAATAAAGTCGCTCTCATATTCATATGTATTTGGCCCTGTGTTTTCTGGGTAATTTCCTAGTGTGATGTCATCAATTACAAACAGGAAGTGAAATTATACATCTAAAAAAATGAGCTATTCTGTGATAAAATGTGTATGATTTTCAGCAAAATTCAAAATATATTTATCTTAACTGCATTTTAGTTCAATGAGTCGTCCGACCTGTAGGGGGCGCTTTAAGGTGAAGAGCACAGTGTGAGCGCAGAAGTCTACAGACCCTTCTCCAGATCTTCAACATGGTCAGGACTTGGCAAAAGTATTAGCCTAATTTACATGTTTAGTACCAGGAGTAAACCCACCCAGACACAGGAAGAACATGCAAACTCCACACACGTTCGGTAAGGTGTTGGAGTATAAGTAAGTATTTCGAATTTTTTTAATTCATGCCTTATTATGATGATGATTAATATTATTATTATTGTTATTATTATTATCATCATTATCATTATCATTTCATTATTATTATTATTATTATTTTATATTTTGCCATTATATTTGTTGTTTCATGTTGCACCTTTTCACCGAAGAAAATTCCTCGTTTGTCAATCTACTTCATGTCAGGATGGCGTTCCCTCCTCAGGATTTGCAGTAAAACACCACCTACTGGCAGCAGAAGGAATTACCACAGGGAAAAATGAAGGAAAGCTAGCTTGCCCCGATATGCTAAAGGCAATTATTTATGGCCTTCAAAACAAACACTGGAGACCTTCGAATCGCTATCTTTGACGACACAAATCTGGGAAATCTGAGTGTTTTTTTGAGGCTCACAGGAAGAGGACAAAGAGTGAATGAAGTGACACACAACGCCAGGTATGTTTTTGAGGGAGCAAATATGTAAATTCTGCATAATGAGCTCTCAAAAGGTGTCCTGACGCTCAAAAAGCAGTTCTAGAACACACTTACAACATACAGAACATTTCAGATCACTATTCATCTCTACTCACCAGCCTTTTTAAACCTTTACAACAGAAAACTTGCTCTAAACATCCCTACAACGAGACTCTTTTGCATTTTCAAACTTACAAACCGCACACGGGGGGGGTCGGTTGGGGGGGATTGATTGTCAGCGATGGTAATGTGTCTCCTCTCCCCGTGTCTCCTAATCAATAGCTCAGACCTGTTCTGTCTCCAGCGCCGAGGACTAATGGTTTTCTGCTTTCACAATCAGCCGCCAGTGGAGATCAAACGGTGAGAAGAATCAGCGCATTAGCAAAACCACTGATACGAACGCCTACATCTGAGGACGCAAGAAATCCTGCGTAACGAGACGGCGAATGGAGACGGACACGGATTAGGAGTAGTTTATGGACGGATGAATATCATTACCAGAGATTCACTTCAGCCGAACGGCACGCTTTTCAGTTTGTCTTATACTTTTTTTTTTTTTTTTTTTTTTTAGCCATGTTGTGACGCAATAATGGGACAAAAACATGACGGGGGGGGTTTGTATTTGCTGTTTAATTCATGTTTGTTTTGTAATTCCTTCGCCTACAAACAGGTTGAGATGTAAATCAGAACATTAGGAATCAAATAAAGGTTGAAATAAAGTGACTTGAAGGCTTCTAGATAGAGAATAATCACAAATAAAGTAACTAACTCTTCTATGGAGGGGATTAGGATGTGTTTCAGTAAGTGGTAAAGCAGAAAAATTTGGTTAGTTGGACATTTTAATGGGAAAACATAAACGAGGAATGAACACAAGTGGAGGAAGTCTCTAAAAAAAAGTCTCTAAAAACACGCTGTTGCGCTGTCGGTTCACAGTCGAGACAAGAACAGCGTCAAAAAACATGTTGCCACTGCCATTTCGTCAGACAAAAGGGAAATGGCTGTGAAATTACCCACAAAATCAGAACTCCCACTTCGGGCGCGGCGGCGCCGTGAGTGGGCCTCGGCGACGGCAAAACGGGCGTCTCCCTCTACGAGCCTCACGGGGCACGGAGCGCAGATGATGCAGGCTGAACGTAGTCTCTAAACCGAGGCTGAGAGGCCTGTTTCGGGATCATTAAATGAAAGGCAGCGGACACAGGAGGGGGAGACGAGGGCGTGATGAGGGGGAAGACGAGGGGGTGATGGGGGTGATGAGGGAGAGACGAGGGGAGACGAGGAGGTGATGAGGGGGTGATGAGGGGGAGATGAGGGGGAGAACGAGGCGTATGAGGGGGTGATGAGGGGGAGACGAGGGCGTGATGAGGGAGAGGCGAGGGAGAGACGAGGGGGAGACGAGGAGAGCAGAGAGTAGAGGAAGAGCAGAGGGAGAGCAGAGGGAGAGAGCAGAGGAGAGCAGAGAAGAACAGGGGGAGAGCCGGGGGGGGGGGCAGATAAGAGCAGAGGAGAACAGAGAAGAGCAGAGAGGCGAACAGAGGAGAACAGAGGAGAACACAGGGGAGAGCCGGGGGGGGGGCAGAGAAGAGCAGAGGAGAACAGAGAAGAGCAGAGAGAGAACAGAGGAGAGCAGAGGCGAACAGAGGAGAACAGAGGAGAACAGAGAAGAACAGAGAAGAACAGGGGGAGAGCCGGGGGGGGGCAGAGAAGAGCAGAGGAGAACAGAGGAGAGCAGAGGAGAACAGAGGAGAGCAGAGAAGAGCAGAGAAGAGCAGAGGAGAGCAGAGGAGAAACAGAGAAGAACAGGGGGAGAGCCGGGGGGGAGAACAGAGGCTTTTTCTCTTGCATTTCATCATGATTTTGCTGCTTTCGTGGTTGAATGCTTGGTTCTCTATGTCTGTCTTTACCGGGGACGCCTCGGTGGTCCGATTGAGTCTCAGAAGAAAAAGTGTTTGCATTCAGGGCTTTTCTCGGCGCCTTTGGTGAGAGAAACTACAATATTACTTTTTAAAGCTAGTTTGAAATGTATTCTTGAACTCTCAGCAGCTTCGTTTCGAACTCACTCCTCTAGTTTAACATTTATGTATGAGCGTTGTACGGCGCGTGAGGTCCGCCGCTTAAACTATTCTGAGAGCCCGTCCTCAGCCGCTTAAGTCCCTGACACGCCGCTCTCCCCCCACAGCTCGCAGCGTCACGGTGATCAGAGGCGCTGGGCTTTGAAGAAGCCGAAGCGGGGCGGAGCGGCGGAAGCCCTAAAGCCCCAACCAAACGCCACTGTTTCCCGCTGAGGGGGCTGAGGTTGGAGGCGCGTGTCAGACGTGCGCCCGTACAGCCCGGTGAAACGCCAGGCTGAGCGGCGGGGAGAGGGGGCGCGGATCAATACGAGCTGGGCGGAGAGAAGAAGGCGGGGGGGGGGGGGGGCGGGTTCTGTTGAATGGACGAATGGTGCGGCCGAGCGATGGATCGAAGTGTAATCGAGATGCTTTCATTTCCGAACGTGACGCTGATTATTGAGTCGATCCGATACCAGGTAATCCTACGGCAAATATCACGATATCGATCAGATACCAGTGAGTTTGGCGCATTGAAACCCCTCATGAACAATTTTACATGAACTAATCGTAAATATATGTGCAGAAAACCCAAACTGTGAACCGTGTATTACCAAAACATGAACTTTTTGGAGAAATGTCAACGTTTCAAAGAGTATCAACACTTTTCGATACCGCTGTCAGTATCGATACATCTATATTTGGTATCGGTGCGCCCATCACTACCGATCGCTGTGGTCGAGCAAAGAATTCATTGGTCGACTAAAAACGCGCTCTTATCTGTAAACGCGTGTGGTTCGGAGACGAGTTCAGACTTTGGAGGAAGAAACTGGACCGAGTTTAGCGTGAAACGGCACTGAATAAAGGTCAGTTTGTTTATGTTCTATGAAACTTTAAAAGCCACAACATGAAAAGCCAAGGTTGTTCTGAATTAAAACATTAAATAAAAATCCACTAGGTCAGGAACGGCCAAACTAAGACCCTGGCGCTCAAAGTGTCCCTCAGGCATATGTTTGTTGGCCCTCTGACTTTCAGCTGAACTGCCCTAAACTAACAGTAGGACGTTTTTACTTTATAATTTATACATTCTTGTGTGTGACAAGAAAGCCCTGATATGATGGTTCCAAGCTGAATTAAAGCCCCGTTCATTGTGGTGCCCCGATCAAACTTTACCTTTTGCTAGTCTTCAACTCATTCACTCTGTGGCCCTCAACCCTATTCAATACTCCCGCTGTTTCAGTATGCAGCTGTTTTCCAGGCCAACGGTGGGCGGCTTTGCGCAGGACTTTTTGAAATTAAGCTAAAAATTTCACAATCGAATATATTGTTTATAGTGAACAAACCTAAAACCCCTTCAAAGAGCAGAATAGAAATAAAAATGACAAAAGGTTGTGTTGTAAACTTAAATGAAGGCATAAGGTGATGTTTTTGCACTTTTGTGGTGAATTATAACAGACATTTCACATTTGTCGGCTAATGATTAATTTGATACTTAAACCTTAACTAATATGTTTAAAGTCATGTGTCAACACGTTATCAGGATACAAATAAAAATATTCAATATTTGTATTTGTTTCATTATCAGTATTCATTTAGTGGTGTGTATTTTCGTCAATATCGCCCACTCAGAGTTATTTTCAGCCAAGTCTCCCCTTACGCCTGGAGGTGAACACGTCACTGAACCTAAACTCGGAAATGTTCTTCATAACAAATAAGAAAAAGCTGTCCAAAAAGACGTGTTGCATAACGGCGAGGTCAACTTGCGGTTTTGATTTGACAGCCGGAGTTTCGGAGTGTACGCCCTTCCGCACCCTTTTGCACCGCACTCACGGAGCTTTTTGCAAACACTAAACCTGCTGTGCACTGGCCAGGTTTCAAGCGGTTGCAGCAGAAGCAGTCGTTTTCCGCGCAGCTTTGATAGATGAGGGGCCGCAGTGGGTCAGGGCTCAGGACACGAACTGGGGCGTTTCGCATGTGCTCCGCTCCAAATGCACTGTAGCAGCCGCTCCCAGGTCTAACCTGGCTCTTCCCCTGGCCTGGCTCTACTTACGCCGAAATGAACCTGACGATTCGCGCATCTGCCACGAGCTATCGCCTCCGTGTTTCCCAATTCTCCATCTGTCCGTAAACTCGGCTGCGTCTGAATGAGTCTCTTCCTTCATACATAATATTTTTTCATATTGCGTTTAAAAGTTGCATCTTTTACATTCTGAGCCGCCTCCGGGAATATGTACCTTGTAACTGTGTGACTTTTTCATGTTCCACTTTTTTTGGAGCACAATAGTCATGTTTCGACCTGCCCTGTGTTTACGTCGCGGTGGGGGGGGGGGGCAGAGCTCTGCTACGTGACACCGCCCACACTACGTGACACCGCCCACACGGAACAAATGTTTTCTTAATAAATAAAATCTAAATGCGTGCCTGAATTAATCTGTAATCATAAGGGCCGATTCTCAGCAACTCAGCAAGTTTGCGGCGCTGTGAGACGTGGCTAAAGCTAAGCTAAAGCTAAAGCTAAAACCAAAAGAAAAAGTAAAGTAAAGTAAACAAGAAACTTTTTTAGCTTTTTCTAAGTTTATTTCCCTTTTCTGCGCCTCTACATACACATTTCTTCACGTAACACATTGGATTTGGACACTATTAGACATACAATGCACTGCAAACATAGTACTTTGGGTCTCTTGACGCGAGTGCCGAGTCACCCTCAGAAGATCAACTCGGTGTTTTTCTTTTTGGACCCTCAGAGAATCCAAGAACCATGAGTTTTTAACAACAACATACTAAAAGACCAACTAACTGCAGTCTCAACAAATGAAATGATTAGTAAAGTCAATTTGAGTGACGGATTTGAGCGCAGTGAACCCCGTTAGTGACCGTCTCCATCTAATTACGTAGTTCATGGATCGCAAAACCTGGAAGAAAGAGCTGTGAGCGCCGTTAGGTAACGTTTCGGGACGTTACAAAGTCGGAACTGGTGGTTTTTCTTTACCGTCTGACGAAGCGGTTGTGAAGCTGGCGCCCGGGGAAAAAAGCGAACGCTAACGACGTGCCAAAAGAGATTCTTCAGCGCTAGGAATGAGTTGGGAGTCGACGGTAACACTTTCCGGCAGCGCAACATTAAACTCCAAGCGTCTTTTTTTGACAACAAACCCACATTATAACGACACATAAAAGTCAGTTCTGCGTGATACGTCACCTTTAAATATAGGTTTCGCTCCGTCCTACCCACACTGTTACATGCAGCCGGGGATTTGTCCAAATGTCAGATAGCAGTATAATTTTTGTGTGACACCGGGGTGGATACAGCTAAAGCTTCTCTGACTCACGCTCGCTCTGGCTTTGAAAAAAAAAAAAAAAAAAAAAAAAAAAAAAAAACTCTCCAGGAGCTCATTGGATTTAGCGCCTCTCGAATCACTGTCAAAGCAACACATATTTAAGCTCCAAGAAGTACCCCCTCTCTCCCCTCCCCCCTCACCCCTCTCTGCTCTCTCATCTCCAGGGCGTTGAGGAGGTAGAGTTTTCTGTCAGAAACACATCCAAGGCTTGGCAAACAGGGAGGGCTCCATTAGGAGACGCTCAGGCTGCCTCGCGGTGCTTTGTAATGCTGCCATGTTGGGGCTAATATTTTCTCTCGGGCGTCTTGATTTAGAGCAACGGTTCTCGAGCTGTTGTTCGGCAGGTATTTCTCCGAAGCGTTCGTGAGAGATTCGTGGAAAAGTGGCAATTAGGTGCGAGGGTGTGATTCCCGAACTCTGCTTTTTGCATTTTTCTGACGGGTTTTTCCGGTGGGTGATCTGGCGTTAACCTTTTGCGCAATAGGCTAAAACTCCAATTAGCTGCAGTATTCTTGATCATAAATCGAAGCTCAAGATGTGAAGTGGCCTTGGCATGGTGAGTGAAATCCAGAGAACATGACTTTTTACATCTGCTACTGATTTTTATCCAGTTTTTTGGTTCTTAAATGACGCACAGATGATTTTAACCATCATGTTATAGCGTTGTTCCTTCGTCAGAAACATACCTGCCGTTGTATTTCGCTTCATTCACACTTTCATTGTTCCTGTTGACGAGGTCGTCTCTGACCTTCATAAAGATGTCATATTTTCCAGATTTGTGAGGTCAAATGTTGAAATGTGCTGTCCATAAATCATCACCGGACTCGTTCTGAGCGTTTCTGCCGTCAAAACGCGTTCATTACAACTGCGCGCTTGTGTTTGCGTGTCGTGGCAAGCTAGCTTTTGTCCGTTTCCCCGCGGCAGTTACCTCTGCTGCCTGTAGATGGAGCGCTAACACCAATCCCGTCTAACCTACGGAAAGTAATTTGTGGTTTTCTTCTTTTTAAGTTCAAAATAGTGAAACGCAGAAGAGGACCAGAGAGCAAAATTACAAATGAAATTACAAATGGACATCAACTAGAAAACAAAAGAAACACAATCATGACACAGATAAAAATAACAGAGTGGGTCAAATGTTAGTTTTTCCATTTGTCTGATGTCTGTTCCGATGTCAGTCCAGTCCTTGATCGTTGGTGCTGTTGGTGCTGTTCGTGCGTTTTCCTGCAGCCAAAAGTACAAGGTATCCCTGTATTGTGTCCATGGCAGGAGTTCTGAGGCCCAAGTACTCGGTCCTAAAGTTCATTTTCAAAGTGACACACTTTTCCTGTGGTTTCGAGGTCCTCCACTGGGACGTACACACATTTTCCCACTCTTCATCCGTCAAAACGAGACTACCTCCTCTTTCCCATTTGTTTTTAATATATTTAGTGGAGTATTTGTCCAGATTAGTAATGCACTGATATAATTTAGATATTAATCCCATTGAAAGTTCTGATTTATAAGCCTTTATAAATATTTCAGTCAGAGCATTATAATGGCCATTACTTTGTTTAATTTCTTGGTTATAATAACTCCTTATTTGTAAATACCTCCTGTTTCTCCAAGTCAAAGGATTCTTTCAACATATCAAAGCTCTTCATGTGATTATCTTTTACAATCTGTCGCAGAACATTCACACCTTTTGTCATCCAGACGCTGAAGCTCGGGTCAGTTCTATTTGGTACAAAAGGTCACAAGCCAGTTTAAGAGTTTAACATCTCTGTTTAGTTTGTATGTTTTGATCAGCTCTTTCCATGTTGTAAGCCATGTGCGGTTTTCAAATCACGCATTCTTTTAAGTTCTAAAACAAAGACGCCAAAGAAAAAGTTCTCACGAGCACGTTTAAAGGCCAATAACAACACAAAAAATAACAACCGTTTTGGTCATTTTGGTTTTGTCAACGGGGAAGCAGTGGTGCAGTGGTTAGAGCGTTTGACCACCAACCCAAAAGTCACCGGTTTGATTCCAGTGCATGCCATCGTTGTGTCCTCAGGCAAGGCACCGTGAATATCCGTGAATTAGCATTTGCTGAAACTGAAACATGATCCGGGCGACCAACACATGTTTGTGGAGCTCCGAACCACAGGGAAAACCGGACATTTTGCTGTTTGTCATTGTGATCCGCCAAGTAACAGTGTTTTTTTAAGGCATGACCACATTTCTTTTCGCCCACACGCGCTCATCTTTGAACAAACGTGGCCTGAATCTCGTTTGCCGTGCTCTGACTTGCTAAACGTTTCTTTTGGACCCAATTTTGGCTCGGGCTTCGACAGCGGCGAACACAAACGCTTGTTAGAGTGGATCAGCGTCGATACACCGCCCGCCGGCGCATAAGTGAGACGGATGTGTGACGGACGCCGGCACCAAACCATCACGACGCAAGTTCACCCTTCCTCTCCCAAAACGAGAGTCGGAGCGAGAGAGGAGTGTGAATGAAAGCAGTAGAACGTTAAGCTCAAGAGTCTTACAATTACCATTAGTCCTTGACCGTCTAAAAAAAACTCTGATCGATGAGCTTTTGCACCTTCACAGCACTAAATAAGGCCACGTTCACACTGCAGGTCAATTCCCATTTTTTGGCCCATATGTGACCTGTATCTGACTTTTCAAGGACAGTGTGAACAGCACAAATCCGGCCCAGGCCACTTCTGTATGTGGACATAAATCCGAGATGTATGAATGCGACTTCAGTCTGAACGCTCAGGTCTCCGGATCCGACCTGGACGCCATCGATAGGCGACATTTCCGGGATAAACGTCACAATTCTGAGTCAATAAACGAGGCGATGAGTCGATTCAGGCAAAAAACAGAGGGTTCGTTCCACAATCGGGCGTTATTTGAGGAGATGTGAAGGAGTTGGCCGAGCGGGGGATTAAGCGCCCGTGCGAAATAATGTAAAGAAACTAAAGACATAATTAAAAGGAGTGGGCGCGGCCGTAAACACAGTGCGCTGCGTGTGACGTCGTGTTCCATCGAGCTGCATTCCGTTCAGATTTAAACTAAAAAAAATCACAAACTGGGCATCTAACCCTGCAGTGTGAACGCAGCCTTTGTCCCCGAATTGTGAAAGATCAAGTTATATTGCCGTCATGTTCGTGAATGTGACTGAAACGTGACCTTTAATCCAATCCAATCCAACTGTATTTGTAAGTGCTGCACATAATAGCAATACAGAATAAAGCATTTGGCTCTAAAAGTCAGCAGAAATACAGTTCAAACTAATGGAACTACAAATGGAACTTGGCAGCCTGATAAAATCAATCAGATGCAGAAAAAACAAACAAAAGCAATAAATTAGATGGGTAAAATGAGCTTTGTCGAGGTCTAAGCTACAGCGTGTGCATAATGAGACCCTTTGGAGACGGGATATTAAGATCAATTTACAGATTTAGTTCAAATACTTGTAAAGAATCTGGCTAATGCTAAAACAGCGTGAATGTTATATAAATGTCTCTAAAGCCCTATTTGGACGGGATCAGTTTGACCTCGGGATCTCAGGTAAATTGTCCGTCAAAAATCTTCTAACTTTTACCAACTTTATTTCAGCAAACTTCACAGTTCCCCGGGTCATTCAAGTCCCGCGCGAGGCTCATGTCTGTGATTACGACAGGTTTGACCTTGACGCTTGTATCGATTCAAAACGTTACGTCCAAATCTGAACTAGAGTCATATTATTCAAGTCGCCACGGGGCCTTCGCCAATCCAATTACAGGGGGTTTTTCTACAGTTGAAAAGTAAAATTGACTACAAAACTTAACCCCCCCCCCCCCTTCCCTGGAAATGCAATCCCGTTGTCATGGCAACCGAGGACTGAGCCTCCTTTAGTTTGGCTCGAGGGGGCGGAGTCAGCGTGAACGGATTAAAAGATGCTCTGACTTTTTCGTAATCGAATCTGATCGCGTGGATGTCATTTTGCGCGCTGATCGTAACAAACGTGGTCTCCCAGGCAACGCTACACAATGCGACAAACAGACCTAAATCAGAAGGAACACTGACAACGTGGGATGAATTCAAACGGTTTGTATCATATTTCAATGCGTTCGCCATTTTCGGAATAAATTATGACTATATCTACATGTACGACAATATATGTGACGATGGTAATTATGATATACAACTGTTATATTACGTGTTTGAACGCATACACGCAGACACGCACACACACACACGTACAGACACACGCCCACACGCACAGACACACACACACACACACACACGCACACAAAATCACCCCGCTCTGAAGTTTCTAGACTGTAGTCCCTCTATTTGCCTAATGTCTGTATTGTTGTCTGTCTTTTGCTGTTTTTGTTATTGTTGTCATCATTGTTGTTACTGTTTTGTATTTCTAAATAAAATAAAATAAATACAAAACAGAAAACCAGCGCATTAATTCAATTCGTACACAAGGAAATTCACCCTCCAGACACTCTTTCCCATATTTATTTGACATTGCCAGCGTAACAGATGTCTCCTGGACGAGCACATCGCTTTTAGAGTGATTCTTTCCCATGTTTAAAGTGATGTAATAATATCACAAAAATATCATTAAAAAACAGCAATAATGAAGTAAATATTTTCCCAAAAACAAATATAGTTCCAGCTTTCATTTTAATCGAGCGATGAGTTGATTTTAGTGATTATTAACAAAGTATTGATAAACCATCTTTCACAAATCCTTTATGTTGTTGTGTTTTCTCCGTCACTTCACATCCTCCACCAGGACTCTGCCACCGGCGCCACCTCCTGCTCGACTTCGGACGGACACGGAGGTGAGAACGAGACCGAGACCGGCCGAACTAAAGCTAAAATCTCCACACTAAAAGCCAGAATCTCAGAACCAGAATCTCAGAACCAGAACCAGAATCAGAAAGGGTTTATTGCCATTGTCAATGAACAAAATTCACAAACATAGGAACTTGTTTCGGCGTTAAGGTGCAACAGTAAACAGCAATAATAAAAACAACACATGAAATCAATCTTCTTCTTTGCCCTTCCTCCTCCTCCTCTTTTCCCCTTCCTCCTCTTCTTTTTTCCCTTCCTCATCATCCTCTTTTCCCCTTCCTCCTCCTCTTCTTTTCCCTTCCTCCTCCTCCTCTTTTCCCCCTCTTTCTCCTCTTTCCCTCTCCTTTTCCGCCCCTTTCCCACTTCCTCAGCTTTTCCTCCCCCCTCCTCCCCTTTTCCCTTTCTTCCTCCTCTTTACCCCTCTACTTCTTCTTTTCCCCCTCCTCTTCTTTTTTTCCCTTCCTCCTTCTCTTCCTTCTCTTTTCCCCCTGCTCCTCCTCCTCTTTTCCACCTCCTCTTCTTCTTTCCTCTTCTTCTTTTCCTTTTCTCCTCCTCTTCTTCTTTTCTCTTCCTCCTCCTCTTTCTTCTTTTCCTTTCCTCCTCCTCTCTTTTCCCCCTCCTCTCCTTTCCCTTACACTCTTCTTCTTTTCCATTTCACCTCTTCTTCTTTTCCCTCCCTCCTCCTCTTCTTCTTCCCTTCCTCCTCCTCTTCTTCTTTTCCCTTCCTCCTCCTCTTCCTCTTTCCCCCCTCCTCTCCTTCTTTTCCTTTCACTTCTTCTTTTCCCTTCCTCCTCCTCTTCTTCTTTTCCCTTCCTCCTCCTCTTCTTCTTCCCTTCCTCCTCCTCTTCTTCTTTCCCTTTCACCTCTTTCTTTTCCATTTCACCTCTTCTTCTTTTCCCTTCCTCCTCCTCTTCCTCTTTCCCCCCTCCTCTCCTTCTTTTCCCTTTCACCTCTTCTTCTTTTCCCTTTCACTTCTTCTTTTCCCTTCCGCCTCCTCTTCTTCTTTTCCCTTCCTCCTCCTCTTCTTCTTTTCCCTTCCTCCTCCTCCTCTTTCTGTCAGCCGAAGCTAAACTGTGTGACAGGCTTCAAGTGCAGCCGACACACTCCTGAGTCCTGCCCACCGCGCTTTCATCGCTCACATGCATTATTAATCTGAAGAGAGAGAGAGAGAGAGAGAGAGGGGGGGGGCAGAGGGGGGGAGGCAGAGGGGGGAGGCAGAGGGGGGAGGCTCAGAGGGGGAGGAGGGAGGAGAGGGGCAGGCTGAGGTAGCGAGAAATTATTCCCTGAAAAAGAGGTTTTTAATCTCAATGGGACGCTCCTGGTTAAATAAAGGTTAAACAACATGAAACGGAGGGTGGACGAGTGGAGAAAGAAGATTATAGAGGAGGAAGTGAAAGAAGAGGGAGAGAAAGGGGAGAGGGACGATGGAGGGATGGAGGGAAGAGCGACCGACCTCCTGCTGGGGCCAGAGTCAGGACCAAACATGGGGAATTAACGGCTCACTTTTTCTCACTTTTTGTGCCGTTTGTTTTAATGTCTGAGAGAGAGAGAGGACTCAGAGGATAGAGGGATGGAGGGAGGCAGAGGAAGGACGGGGGAAGACAGGGTGAGAGAGAAATACAGAGAGAAAGTCAGAGAAAGAGGGGAAGAGAGAGAAAAGGGGGGTGAGGGAAGACAGAATGAGTGCGAGAGAATGAGGAAGCAGAAAGAATGGATGGGAGAGAAAGAGGGAAAGAGAAAGGGAGAGAGAATGAAAGAGAATGAGGAAGCAGAGAGGATGAGCGAGAAAGAGAATGAAAGAGAGAATGAAGGAGAGAGAGACTGAGGTGGGGAACAACGACACTCGAGAAGCTGGAGCGAAAAGTTGGATATAAACTCTTATAATTGTGTAACAACTACACAATTTGTCTGCGCAGTCAAAAGTCATGGTTTTGTTTTGGCCGCCCCATTAAAATGAACGGGACGGAACGTTTACATTAGTACCAGGATCTATAATCAAGCCAAAGCCACCATCGCTAAAGTGATTAACGATTTCAAACTGAAATTACCTTGGGAAAACGTCCTCAAAATGTTAACAGGAAGCAGTTCTGTTTGCAGATGCGGTCATAGTTTAGGAGTTTAGGAGAAGCAGGCGAAGTAGGAGTAGTAGTAGTAGTAGTAGTAGTAGTAGTAGTAGTAGTAGTAGTAGTAGTAGTAGTAGTAGTAGTAGTAGTAGTAGTAGTAGAAATATTGTTTTTTCTTATTATAAAAGGCCTTTTCTGATAATACTATTCTTTAACCGTTACCAACAACACCCCACTGCAGTCACAATGGAGTATAAATCACAGAGAAGGGAGCTTGGGCGAAACACTCCCTTCACGGCGGCCAGTGGACCGTGACGGCGCTCCGTTCACACACGACCCAAAACAAACCTTGATTCCCCCCCCGATGCATTGTGGGATACGTACCCCGAGGCTGTCCTCCTGCCGGTGCTGTCTCCAGTTGTGGCCCGTGTCGCTGAACATGAGCAGATAAGCCGTGAGCCAATCGGAGCTGCCGTACCTGCCCTGCGTGGCCACGGCCGAGACGGACGTGCGCTTTCCCAGATCCACGTCCAGCCACTGGTACGAGTCCGAGACCAGCGGAGACCACCCCCCGGCTCCTGCAGACAGAGAGGGGGACGAGTGTGAAGACGGGGGTCCTGTGGGGCATTAGTCAGCTTTTTAATACTTTTGAATAGAATTTGTATTTCAAATTCTGTCAGATAAAGCTGGGGAAGCAACTTTTTTTTCCTTGCACATTCCCCAGAGAGTATACTGTATTGGAAAGAAATGAACTGAAAAGTATTTGGTATATTTGGGAATAAGGCAAGGCAAGTTTATTTGTCGAGCACAATTCGTACACAAGGCAATTCAAAGTGCCTCACACAACAGGGAAAAAATGCATTAAAATCACAAAAACAAGAGAGAAATCACAAAACCTACATTTAAAGAAATTAAATTAAAGTGCCATTTTCAGGCAATCCGTCAAATAATAGAGAGTATGTTGCTGTTGCATTGGTGGAATGAATAATAAGTCTTAAAAAACGGCGGATTTTCCCTTTTGTGCATGTTTCTGCCCGGAGGAAACCCACTGGGGAGAAACGTGCCCGCACACAGCGCTGCAGCAGCGTTCTACATTGGTGTGGAATGTTGCGACACTATCATTCACTCATTCACACTCAGGTAAAGTGAAGTGACGTGATTTCTCCTCCGAGGGCACGGCGACGGAACGAGGGCAGAACCGCTTAACGTCCACCGACAAGGCGGACGCTCTACCGCCTAAGCCACACCCTGAGCACGTTGAGGAACTGCTCATGAACTGCAACGCTTTGAGATAGATTTGGGCTCAGTGAAAGAGGGGAATCCTGGGCACTGGTTAATCTTAAGTCCTTAAAAGGCAAATAAAGCTTTTCCCGCCCAGATCAGAACCGCGCCCTGGTGCGAGCTCCGGTTTGGGGCGTTTCATCTACTGCAGAAAGGGGGACGCCATGGCACTAAACCGGAACAATCTTATGGCGAGAAGCAGGCGATGCCACGAGGACGAGTTCGCGGTCAGACCTTACTGCCTTTCAAGTCTTTTCTTTTATTAATCTGTACATGGATCTTTAATAAATTACAGAAAAGTGTTGTTGTTGTTGTTGTTGTTGTTGTTGCTGTTGTTGCTACTTTATGACCTCACGCAAGCCGATTTAATTTCTCAACACCAACCACGGCCGAAAAGCGGTCTTTAGACGTACCATTGTACCATCGCTCTTATGTTCATTGTCAATACCAGCAAGCTAGACATCATTTTAAGCTCTTACATCGCGCCAAACTTAGAGCTTTGGATCAGGTTGTTTCCAGGTTGCCGTGGTTGCCATCAAAGCCGTCCGAAGCGGTGGATTGTTCCGTTACGGTAAACTTTTAACTGACCCATCTTTCGGTGCCATTGGGGCTAACCTGCCGGGAGCGTGTCGACGGAGGAAACCCAAACGACACCAGAGTGGGCTTCGGGACCTGTCTGCAAGTCTGTGTTCGTCGCTGTCCTGGTTACACTTAGCAGTATTGATGCATCGATGCTACTTTCCGGGTCAACTGCCTTTTAAGGTCACACAGGAAAAGCTGATCACATTTCAACTTTAGAGGAAAAATGACTCCTTTGTTCTAACGTGCTCGAGGTACGTTTCTCACGCTGCACGGGCTCTTTCAGACCGGAGAATGGATCCTGATTGCGATGGCAGAAGTGGGATGCACACTGCACTTACACAATCGGGCGACTCTGATTGGGATATTCAAACTGGCGAGCACGAGAGTAAAGTTAATATACCTGTGTCTCGGCTATATTATTAAAGCCGAACTGTGCTGAGATTCACGAGCGCAAATGTTTAACCTCCTGCCTCGTGCGCAAAGAACAAGATGTGTTTCACGCTAAGTCCTTTCGATGTGTGCTTTATTAGTCAGTTGCGCGAGGATTACATTTCCCATGGACGGCCCACCACCTGCTTGTCTCCATGGCATTGTGTTATAAAGAACCAATCATGTATCTGTGGACACTGTACGAATGCACATTTTCCACGTAATATTTGAGCAATAAAAACACCTCTAATTGAATAAATGCAAGACAGTTTGATGCCACACTGCGGAACATTCGAGGCAAAGCAACAACATCTCCATGGAGACAAGCAGGCGGCAGATAACCTGGCGCTGCCAAATTGACATGTGTATCACTCTCAACTGCGCTCTGGACGGACTCCCAACCGAAAGCGGTCGGGAAAAGGCGCTAACTTCACCACGGGTTTTTGGAATCTGATCTAAGGCTCACAACATCACGAACGAGCCGAGACTTCAAACTGAGTCTATCTGCACATTTTAAAAGAACTAAATAGTCTGTAAATCTGCTAAAATAGGCCAAGCTACGTCTGTCGGCGTCGCCATGTTGGTTTATGTTCGTGCTTTTGACTTCAAATACAATGCTTTTCAGAACAGGAAAAGAGGCATTCAAATCACATTACAAACACATGAAAACATAACTAATCCAAATTAATTGTACTTTAAAAGAGAAGAGCTGTGTTGAACCTGGACTTGAGCTTTATCGGAGAAGAGGCACACACATCTTAAGGAAGAATGTTCTACAAATTGTTAATCTACTGAACAATTTGACAATATTATGTTATGAAGTGCCATGGCAATTATAGCTGGGCCGAATAACTAGTGCGTAAAATTGTTTTATAATCTCCAAACTTCTACAAAATAACTGCAAAAAGCCCTGAAAGGTACATTTCTATTGTCTGAGGCAGGATTTCCATTGGACCTGAAGCATTGAGCCGCAGTTATGACATCATTACTTTACTTCGCAGATGGTGACTTGGCCCGGGCCCCTTGTAGGAGCCGATCACGGTCGGGCAGGGAAGAGGTTAAATGATTGAGATTTGACTCATGACTTTGCGTGGGTTGAGCCTAAGAACTTTGCCATCCATAGAAGCTATTTGAAAAAAAAAAAAACTGGACCAAAAACAAGTATTTGTCAGCAAGTATATTGTCAGAAAAATATAAAACATTTCACTGTGTCACTACATTCACTGGCTGCAATTATTACGTTATCAAAGAACATTTTCCTCGTCAGGCATATAATCAGAAGGTCCGGGTCACCGGGCCACCCCAAGGCACAGCGCTCTCACCACTTCTCTTCACCTTGTACACAAATGACTGCAGGAACACGGAATAACATACATACACACATACTGTCTGACATGCACATGTCGGTACGCTGATCTCAGATCAGACGAACCGGACACATTTTCGCGGTGTGTAGGGAAATCTGTTTGCATTGAAATGTGTCCAAAGACTAAATAAAGGGTCATTTCCATCATGGACTCCTCAACCCTCACTCGCTCACTGACAATAATGAAGCAGTAGAAAAGGTTAACTCGTACAAATATCTCGGCACCGTAATTGACCACACATCTCCTCAAAATGCCAACGACGTCTCTTTTTCTACGTAAAGTTCGCAAACTACAGCTCCACCAATCCATCCTGCTCCATAGAATCCAGCCTCACGTTCAATGTTACGCTCGATACGCGATAAAATCAATAAAATTCATAAAAATCAGCAACATCACAGCAGAAGGAGTCACTCACTAGCATCTAGACCTACCTATGTCCTGAGAAAAGGCACAGACACACAGTTTATTACCATCAGGGGGCGCAGGTTCAGGTCCCTCACATCCAGCTTCCTCTCCACCTCAATCTGCCTGGTAAAACGGCTGATTCGGCCACATTACAGTTTGCTTTGCGCGGAGCGGTGCTTGTTTGTATTATGAATGAGCTTTTTATGGACGGATTGTGCTGTGTCGCAATTTATGCGCTCTCTGCAAACAAAGTTCCTAACGTATCCATGAGTTCTGGGCTCTGATCCTTGTCTACAGCGACGACAAACAACGTTTGTGTGACATTTCCATCTGCTCTTCCTCGTCCACAAGCCCTCTGCCCAGGACACGCCCTCAGAGCTTTCAAGAGCACGGACTTTGTGTCTGATCCAAAATATATACACCCGGACAGTCGGAAATAAGGCTCGTTTAGATTGTCTTCGAGTAGGCTAGGACGCTAAAACGTTTATTAGCATAGCCACGCAATAATATGTAAACTTAGCATTAGCATTAGACTGCTAACGACCTGAAACAAAACTGCTCAGCCTCAGTCTGGAATGATTTCTGTAACTCCACTGGTCCCTCCTGACCACAGACACACAGTTCTGGACGGGGGTCTTTGGGGAGAGAAAGAATCGTCACTTCAGACCCAATGAATGAAGTAAAGTGATTTAGCTTTTGATTCACTTATTATACGTAATCAGCAAGACATTATTACCAGTATCGGCGCCGTTATTACATTATCGGTCGCTATATACATTATCGGTCGCTATTACATTATCTGGCCGCTTTATTAACATTATTATATACGGCCGCTATACATTATCGGTCCGCTATTACATTATCGGTCGCTATTACATTACGGCCGCTATAACATACTATTATTATTGGCCGCTATTACATTATCGGTCGCTATACATTATCGGCCCTATTACAGTATCAGGTCGCTATTACATTACGGTCGCTATTACATTATGAGCCGTACATTACCGGTCGCTTTACATTATCGGCCGCTATTACATTATCGGTCGCTATTACATTATCGCCGCTATAACATTATTTTATCGGCCGCTATTACATTATCCGGCTGCTATTACATTATTGGCCGACTGTTACATTACCGGTCGCTATTACATTATCTTATCGGTCGCTATTACATTATTGGCCGCTATTACATTATCGGCCGCTATTACATTATCGGCCGCTATTACATTACCGGTCGCTATTACATTACCGGTCGCGATTACATTATCGGGCGCTATTACATTATCGGCCGCTATTACATTACCGGTCGCTATAACATTATCGGTCGCTATTACATTACCGGTCGCTATTACATTATCGGGCCGTTATTACTTTACCGGTCGCTATTACATTATCGGTCGCTATTACATTATCGGCCGCTATTACATTACCGGTCGCTATGACATTATCGGCCGCTATTACATTAACGGCCGCTATTACATTAACGGTCGCTATTACATTATCTTATCGGTTGCTACTACATTATCTTACCGGTCGCTATTACATTATCTTACCGGTCGCTATTACATTACCGGTCGCTATAGTTGCTGTGAGTGAAGCATCCTCCCCGTGGTCACAACAGCAGCGTGCACTCCGATTCCAAACCACTGACTTTTTATTTTGTGATACTGCTGTCGGCCTCATTGAGAATTCAGTCGCCGTAGCTCACGTAGCATTAGCATACTCCCCTCATCTCCCCTGTTTTAAAGCCATAATAACTCTTGAGCTCTGGCGTGATTTGCTAACTTTTGTTTACACTGCACCCTTGCGCCCCCCCCGGTTCCTCTGCTCGCTGGGCTGCGCCGGACAGATGTGGGAGCAGCTGGAGAGGACGTCCGCGGAGGCGTCGTCTCATCATCATCACACGCCGGATGATAAAAAGTTATTGTCCCGAGCGCGTGCGGGGCGGGGGGGGGGATGTTTGTCCACAACAACAGACTACCAACGACAAGTTCAACCTCGAGATCAGGTCACCGCATCATCCTCATCCGTCTCCATCTGCAGACCGCCATCCGTCAGGGTTTTGTTATTTAATTTCCAAATGTTTAAATCATCCGTTCATAAATTCATTAGCTAAATTGATCATGAGACTTCAAGGGCAAAGACATTCTGCTCTCCTTTGATCTTCAGTCTCTTAGGTGAACTTACTTTGCTTTGAAAAACTTTGAAGTGCACAAGACAGCTTTTCTCTGTCCTTTCTGATCATCACTTTGTTCCGTGGTAAATGCAGTAAGTATTTATCATAGTTTTACATCAGTCAAGTGGCGATTTGTATAGAAAAGAGGAGAGAAAAAAATAATAACAATAATTAAGTAGTGCTGAGTTTTTTCTTACAGTTTTAACATTAAATTAACAAATTTCAGTCGTTTTTGCATATTTTAGTTTGTCAAATAATTTATATTGTGTAAACTAGACCTTGTTTACAGTATGGTATATGGTAATATGGTAATATTACTGATTTTTACAGTAGAACTTGATTGAAAAGAAAAAAAAGATTTAGTTTCCTGTATTTTACCAGGTCTAAACCAGGTCTAAAACAGGACTATTCAGGTCTGAACTGAGGCTAAAGGTCTAATATAAGACCAGCCCAGAGCTACAGTAGTTACAAGTACCCAAAGGGAGTTTAATATAAAGGACAAAGCTTTCACACACACACTCAAAAGGCTGGCGGTCCAATCTGAGCCCGAGACCAGAACATAATGACAATGTACTTGTTTGAGGCTCTGAGGGCGTGTTCACTTTATTAGTCTGGAGAATATCCACACCTGAGCTCACCGTTCACGCTCACATCTGATACATTCCGTCGAACGAAGCGACCAGACCGAACGCGCAGTACCACCACTCACCAGGAGGGAGACGTATCGAGGGCGGTGTTGATAAGCGGCGAGAGGTAATGACCACAAACTTATATGTAATGAAATATGACATTGGGGAAATTAATTCAATTCACATTTAGTCGGATACGTTCATATATAAATTGCATTTTTCTCAATCGTGTCCGCTCGTCTGTCGGCTAATTCCCCTTACGTGCTCGCGTAGTTAGGTGCTCGTACTGTAGACACTTCCATTTTCACACCGTGCTTTTTAGTCTATTTCCCCCGTTAGTCTTTAGTTTGGTCGGCGGGACTGCAGATCGTAGCTGGACCAGGGAGCATCTCCGCAAACAAAGAGCAATTAAACCGGAAACGCGATAGATTATGTTTCAACCGGGGCAAGTGTGAACGCGCCCTTTGTCCGCCGCCATGAATGAATGTAATGAATGAACTCAAGTTATCAGCCTCGCTTTGGTCAGTCTACGCAAGGGCATTTACCACATCAAATTGGAGAGAGTTAAATAATAATTACATTTAAAAAAATTAAAAATAATAATAATAATTAACCCTGCGACGAGTTGGCCACTGTCCAGGGAATACCCCGCCTAAGGCCCAAAGGCACTGGGATAGGCTCCAGTCACCCGCGACCCCTAATGGGAACAAGCGGTAGAAAATGAATGAATGAATGAATAATAATAATAATAATAATAATAATAATAATAATGATGATGATGATGATGATGATGATGATGATGATAATAATAATAATAATAATAATAATAATAATAACAATAACAACAACAACAATAATCATAATCACAATAAATAAATAAAATCCACAAGTTGTTAAATAAAAATTTTTTTTTTTTTTAAAAACAATGAATCCAACATTTAAAAAGAAGGATCGGTGCATTTATTTATTTCCCTGTCAACTCTACTGTCCTCTCTCAAATTACATTACCGGTAAATGTTTGTGGTATTTAAAAACGATGACTCAGGGAAAATTCCACGCGCCAAAAAAAGTCTGTTTGAGCAACGAGAGGTCCTGGTTTCGTATTAACCTTTGGGACGCTACACCAACAAATCTGTTCAGTTCAGTAAAAGAACATTTATTGGAGTGACTGTGCTTTATGGTTTTGGTTCAATGGCCTTCTAAAGTCTAAAATCTGATAAATGAGACCTTAGCTGTATAATGAATATAAATAAAGGCTCTTCTGAGTAGGAAATAAAAAGTGGTTCAGATTTTAAACTCGCATTCAACAAGCCCCATAAAACCGCTCTGATCCCTCTGAACTACTTTATTAAAGGGGGCGTACTGTGAAGGAGCAAAGATCAACGCTGTAGTTTTCACCCCGGAAGTCAGCGATCCCGTGTCTGTTATGAAGTTGTTTCAGTTCAATATTGCAATTCAAGAAGTCCGACATGAAGCTAATAAGTAAATACGACTCTTGAAGTAAATCGCACATTCTCACGGCTCAGCTCCACATGGTAAAAGTGCAGATCTTGCCCTTCGTGTCCTTGAATCCCAGCGGAGTTCCACAAAGACATTTCATGCTGGAGATAGAAATGATGCAAAGTGAGAGAAGACAAGGAAACCGAGCCTTCTCTCTTTCCGCGGGCTTACCCCATTTTGTGAAACCCACCAAGAAATACGGATGAATAATTAAAATGCGCCATGCGAGTTGTTTTGATGGTTGGTTGACATGGAAATGAAAGAAACTGCCCTCTCTTGGATTCACCGTTAGTTTACTGCAAATGTGTTATTTTGATTGATGAATGTCTCTCTTAAGAAGACACACTTTTGATAACAATAAGACAGACAATGTTATTGCAGTGTATTTGCACAGGAACAGGACCGTGTGTGCACTCAAAGGGGCTTTGAACAGCTGCCCCTCCTGTTGGTGGGCATATGCTTACCCCGGGCTCTGACTGCACTATGTCCTTAGCCTCTCCGTTTAGCACAATAAGAACAAGCTCAACGCACTGTCCCGTATCTGATCACGCGTAAGAATCCCAAGATTAATCAGTTCAGACATTTTATGCAGATATTTTGTACATAAACTCAAGTGTCTTCAGGCCTTGGACACAGAGTAGGGCTGTAAATCCATTGAATCGATTTTTCATTCCCCCACTTCACGTAGCGCGTTCTTCTCCGCAACAGGAAGTTCAGCACGAGCGCGGCGCGCCAACAGCGGCAGCGCGCGGAGAACGTCAGCACAAACTGGATTAAACTTGCGACGTCAAACGCGGTATTACTCTTCTACGAGAATGCTAAACGTACAGCGACAGCGCCTCACGCAGGCTGCCGAGGCAGTATCGGGAGAGGAGCGCTACAGAATTAGCCCCGCCCGCTAACGCACAAGCTAAACGAAAGAGCGAGGCCGGGCTGGAGATTACATGAGAACTCGCTAAAAACGCAGGAAAAGCTCCCCAGTGTCGAGAGCTTGACGGCTTTGAAACAGCAGCGTCAAATCAAATGTGAACGTGTTACTCCAGTTTACCCCGGCCCACCTGTGTGCAATGAGCCCCAACACTTAGGGCCAGTTTGTTTTATCTCATTCATAAATGGCGGTAGATTTCCCCCATGGCCGTACTTTACAACACGATCACGTCTCAATACAATATTCATGTTTTACTGCCGACTTGATCTGCTTTTATACAATGTTTAGGCATTGTTTTTACAGTCTACGGCAAAAAAGAACGTTGTTTACAGCTCCATAACTTGTATATATATTTTTTTCTACTCATGTTTTGACGATATTCTGTTGTAGAAAAAAAATCCAAAATCAAATCAAAGATAGCATTTGACATTCCAGGTCAAATGGCGCTGCCCTAGCAGTGTTTCACAGAGCTGGGAGATTCCGTACCAGTCTCTCGCAAGTCTCTCGCTCGCCACTGCCGGTTCTGCTCCCAAACCGTGTGATCTTTTCATCTATATAAGCGAGCTCCTCCCGCCGTTCTGCACATGTGCTCGCACCTGCAGCTCGCACGTCTTCGCACCGACTTCAGAGCAAAGCCTGTTTCTGTAAATCCCTTGGTTTTGGTGTAATTTCTGTGTTTTTTGGTAGTTGCAAACGACTCTCTGTGTTTAATCTGCTGTCATTTGGCCAAAACACTCTTGAGAAAGGGATTTCATCTCAATTAGTTTGTTATCCTGGTTTAATAACTAATATGGTGAACTAAAAGAAGTAGTTATTGATAGAATTGTAGTAGCAAATAGGTTCTACGTACATTTGCAAGCCTAAATGTAAAGTACTTCTAGTGTAGCTGTTATTTATTTAAACATAGATCCCATTTCCAAATTTCAGCATCGATTAAACTTGATTGATCTATTGGAGTCCCTTAGCATAGAACTAGAAAGGAACATTGTCCTTGCTAATGCCAAACAGTGGAATTTTATAGGCAAGAGATGCGAGGAAGGACACGTTAACTTGCATTTTCTGTGCAATAAAACCACCAGAAAAGACAAGAAAAGTCCCGTACTGTGCCTTTAAGTGACGGGACCTTCCGTTTACTGGACCATTCAGAGGTTTCGGGACATTGTGACGTCCTAAGCCAAAAGTCTTGATGATAAGTTCATTTAGTCGGGAGTGTTAATGAACTCCCACAGCACTCAACCATTCCAAACACATTCATTTACTGGAGGCCATTAGCTTCTTCACACCTTCTCCTAAATCCTAAATCATGGACGTGTTGTCAGGAGCTTTACTCAGAGTGTTTGTGAGCGGCCGTGCACCTGAGGCCAGTATGAATATTACAGTATTACACATAAATCTTCAACACATTTTGCATGTTTTACTGAAGTTGAAAGCATGTCTACTATCTCGTGTTGGCACCCCAGATACGATATGTGGAGAGGACTTTTCGATCGGTAATTGTTTCAGATTTTGGACAATCACAGTTATATTTGGCCGTGGGATGATGATAACTGTGGTAGAACATCATCTACGCACACTTCCTCCAGCTCCTCCACACACACATCCTCCAGCTCCTCCACACACACATCCTCCAGCTCCTCCACACACACATCCTCCAGCTCCTCCACACACACTTCCTTCAGCTCCTCTACACACACTTCCTCCAGCTCCTCCACACACACATCCTCCAGCTCCTCCACACACACATCCTCCCAGCTCCTCCACACATCCTCCAGCTCCTCCAGCTCCTCCACACACACATTTTCTTTCAGCTCCTCCACACACACACACACACACACACACACACTTCCTTCAGCTCCTCCACACATCCTCCAGCTCCTCCACACACATCCTCCAGCTCCTCCACACACACTTCCTACAGCTCCTGCCACACCACACTTCCTCCAGCTCCTCCACACCACACACACTTCCTCCAGCTCCCCACACACACTTCCTCCAGCTCCTCCAACACACACTTCCTCCAGCTCCACCACACACACTTCCTCCAGCTCCTCCACAGCCACTTCCTCCAGCTCCTGCAAACCACACACACACACACACACACACACTTCCTCCAGCTCCACCACAGACACTTCCTCCAGCTCCTGCACACAGGCACACACACACACACACACACTTCCTCCAGCTCCTCCACACACACACACACACACACACACACACACACTTCCTTCAGCTCCTCCTTGATTTCTGTTTGCATCCATCATGTGCCAGGAGAGCGTCTGTACTATAGGTGCCCACAAAGCCCTTTGCTGAAAAAGTTCCTTAGCGATGCTTTAATGTTATTCTGCTTTCCTGTGCGATATAAGGAAATACAGTAGTGTCTTTAAAAGTCCTAAAACACGAGCTGGAGAGCAGCAGAAGCAGATTTTAAGGAAACACTGGGGGTGATCGAAGAGTCGGCTGCGAGATAACGACACTTTGAATGTGGGAAGAGCGTGCGCGTCGGGGGGGAGGGGCGTGCGCGTGTGTGGGGGTGCGCACTGAGGGGGTGCGGGGGGACGGACGGCGCTGACTCAGCCTTAGAGAGAGACACAGATGGTTCTATTGCCACAGAGCTCCACGCTAAAGGCCTGACAGAGCAGATCTCCTCCTTTAAACCGCGCTTCGCCACACGAGCCCGTCTGAACGCCAGTTACAGTCAATCAGTCTCCGTCTAAGCCACTGGAGCGCGGCGCCGGTATCGATCAGTGTCAGCTTCTATTTTATGTTTTGGGTGAGAAACTTTATATGTCGCACAACGAGGAAATGTCAGCGTTGTAACGGCAGAACAAGAACCGCATTCTTAAATTAAAAGTTGCAGAAATATGCTCGATGTCGGCTGCGTGAATGCAGTACTCGCAAATGAGGATCCATGTATGTTGGTAAGTCAAAATACCAACAGCTAAAAGATATTCTAAATGAAAAAGTTCTGGAATTGACACTTTTCTGTCTTTTATAATGTCCCGTTCATCAGAATCAGAATGGCTTTTATTCCTCGTTTTCGTTCCAAACTCCTGCTCCTGTGCTCTCTTTGTTGTTGAGTAAATGATCGTGTTGCTTTATGTAATTCCACTTTACTTTTTAGCCTGTGGCAGCATTAAAAAAAATGCTTCTGGACTAACTGGTGTAATGTAACAGTAATCATGGGTTTGAGTTTCTGTTTGCTGGTGATATTTGAGGACTAGTTTTTCCTTCTTCACTGATAGAACCGACAGAAAGTTAGAAAATCAAACATATCACGTTCCTAATAACGTTCGCCTCAGAAACAAAAACACTGTTTTTGAAGACCACTGTATTAGGCATTACCCCAGGGAAGTTAACAGCTTGTTCTGTTGAATTGTTCGGGTTAAATACAACAGGGGGCGCTAGCGTTTTAGCATGTAGCGTGCCCGTGTCCATCAGCATTACATGGAGCTTGGGATCAAACCTTAAAAACTTTACATTTCTGACCAAATGTGCCAAATGTCAATGGGATCATCAAGTGTGACGTCACCTGTCCAAACCTCCTGATCAATGAAAGACATATTGGGAACGGAAACTGTTTCACGCTAACAAAATGTCATGTGTGTAATTATGTTTTCCATTAAAACTATTTGTTTTAGCGGTTTTTATTTTCAGGCCCAGATTATATGTCTAAAATATTCACCAATTGTATTTCAAAACAGTATGACATCATCACTTAACAACCCCTAAAGTGATAAATAACAGTAAACAACAGCAAACAAAGAGCCATGGACCAACTCCATAAGCTGCTGGGACAATAAGAGTGAATAAAAGTACCACACATCAGAGTCAGAATACATAATACACAAGTTTTAACTTTCTGCAGCGTAAAATCCACAGGTTTCACCTCAGACTTAGTGAAAGGTCAAGAGGCGGCAGAATCTCAAGCTCTAAACAAGTTTGTGCCACTTTATCCTTCTGCACATCTTCATTTGGCACAGTATTATCCCTAAACTCTGCGTCCGCTTGTTGAACAGTGGGCGACCGCGCAGCTCGTCTCCACTGACATGAAAGCTTTGTTTTTCGCCCACAGACGAGTTCAAACCCTCCGTTACGTACGACATCAATACGCAAAAATCCATTCAAGTATTGACTTTTTTTCTGTCATATGATATTGTGTAAAGCAGATGGACTTGTTTGCAGCGGGAAACAGTTGTGGAATCACCTCTGAAAAACCCGCTGCCCATGACCAAGTACAAGCCAATGTTTTTGTGAAAAGGGTTAGATGCACTTCGAAACAGCTTCCACTACAAAGCAACGATCTGTTTTCCGGCACGCTAACAACACCTAATCCAAGCGTTCCCTGTCAAACTCCAAACCGGGCGCAGACATAAAAGACTCCCTTACCAAACTTTAACATTAAAAGCCGTAACATGTGAAATAACTGTTCTGTATTGTTAAAAAATCTCCTGAAAAAAGCTAGAACACCTCTGAAAAGAAAAGTCTTATTGAATTGACCTATGCCGCGACAACAGAATGTAGAATACAGTAAAACCAGCCCACGTGCCGGGACGGTGCAGCGGTCTTTCAGATGTCAGCGCGGGTCTTGTCCACCGCAGCTCTTTGTTAAGGTCACCCCTCTCTCACCGCTGTTAGCTTCAAGTGGCGGCGCGCTCGTTAGCGTAGCAGCTAAAGGCCAGCGCTAACGGCCTGAGCAGCAGCAGCAGACACGGCGCGGCGGGACGGAGCGGGCGCGCTGACCTTTTGGAGGAGCGGGCAAGGGGGAAACGAGTTCAAAATGCCACAAAGAGATCCAATGTGGACAAGCAACACGGAGGGAGGGACTGGAAGGCGGTCAGACGCTCAGACACCAGGTAAAATGACGCTAAATTGGACGCACAGATTGGAAGAGAAAAAGTACACAAAATAGGACTTTTCCTGAATTGTTTTAGGATAATTTTGAGCTTTAGCAGAACTAGCATGAGACCATGGCAACATAATGACAGCACTATTATTTTGTGTTCACAATCACAGTCTGTAGTCTAAAAAAAGAGACTATATATTATTATTATTATTACTATTATTATTATTATTATTATCATTATCATTATCATTATTATTATTATTATTATTATTATCATTATTATTATTATTATTATTATTATCATTATTATTATTATTATTATTATTATTATTATCATTATTATTATTATTATTATTATATCTTATTAATTATTTTATTATTATTATTATTATGTATGTATTCATTATTATTATTACTTATTATATTATCATTATTATTATTAATATTATTATTCCATATTATTATTATTTTATTATTTATCATTATTATTATTATTATCATATATCTTTAATTATTAGCATCATTTATTATTATTATTATTATTATATTATTGGTATTTCATTTCAAAAATCAAGTAAATAATTGTGATTAAATAAATAAGGTCGATAATAAGTCTTTTTAGTTAAATCTAAGATACAAAACTGTTTTTTATCTTGGCCGGTTTCTCTATTTTGTCTTTTAGGCAGTTTAATTAATTGTAACATCTGGCCACCAAACTTGGAGGAACAGTGACATTTTAGACAACGGGGAAAGAAACACAATTAAACGATATCAATGTCCGTTTCGTCGAAGTCTCAATCATTGTGAATAATCGTGATACTTTTTCTCTCACAATAATTCGTAACTCTGACATTATGAATTCGTGACAGTCTCTGTTCACTGCCTCATATCTGTCTGAAGGGCGGAGCTAACGAACACGGAAACACAAACTACTTGTTCTACAGTAAAGAGTTGTTAGTATACATATAACGTCCTTATCAGGCAGATATAAAAGCCAGTGACTTGCCAGACCCTGTCAAGACGTGAAGAAGCTACTTGGCGATGAGTGACAAAACACATCTTCACTCTCAAAACTTTGGTCCAGCTTGACAGAAATCTATGTTCTTTTGCTTTAATTTAAAATTTGGGAAATTACTAGCTCCAGATTATTTGCATTTAGTTTGGAATTCTTCTTTCAATAGCCTTCTTTTATTTTTTTTTTATTAAAGATTAAAACATGTCAAAAGTATTCAAAAAGATACTTCTCCTTGAGAGATGGTAAAAGTGCGCCTGAACAACAATGACAGTAGCAGGTAAAGGTGGGCACAAATCAAACGCAGCAGATTCTCGACACGAACAGAATAGATTTGTATTTGTGTTTGTTCCCCTTGTGAAAAATGGTTTCTGCAGCAGTTTCACAGGATATTCACACGGCAGGGTTCTTCACACAAAAAATAAGTCCAAAAGTCACTTTATAGATGTGGATTTTGACTTTAGAGACCTCATGTAACCTTCACTCTTTGGGGCGAATGAAAAACATGACCCACTTCCCACTCCACAACAAACTTTCTTGACGTGTTGAACTGAGCAGAGGATCGAGGATAACAAACCCTGTGCAAGCTTTACAAAACCCAGCATAAAAAGGTCCAGATACAGAACATAGTAGAGCGGTGATGGGGTTTCCAAAATGCAGGTCCTTTAAGTTAGTAAGTCTTAAACTCAAAATGGATTCCTTCACCATATTCCAAGTTCTGTTCTTTGACTTGAAGCTTGTTTTGACATTTCCAATTCTCCAACTCGCGCAGACGTCGGCCCAAAGCGCGGGGCAAAGGTCCTATTTCTCGGGTGCTCTTCAGTGACACGAGCTGCATCTGGATGGCACTTCTAATGGAGGTTAAAGTCGGGTCAGCGCGCCGGTGCAATCGCCGCTCTGCTGGACATTAGCATGGGGCTTGCGAATGTGCGTGATGAATGGAAAACTTAGATCAATGAGCGTCCGCTTCCCGGAGGGGTCAGCGGACACCGAGGGTGAGTCAACATACTCCTGTTAAGCGTGCCGCGGAGGGGAAGGTCAGGATGTCTGGAGACAGTGAAAAATCCCAATGAATAAATCTCCAAGTGAGTCCTTGAACTAAACACTTGACTCAGACCCCGGACGCTCCGAAACTGCGTATGCCCTGAGGGAGTCACACTGCGTGCGGGTAACGTGGACGGACCAAGGGAAGGACCGTCGGAGGAAAATACCATTGCTTCTTAAAAAGATCTAATGATGTCTGTTTAACCAGTTTGACTTTTCAGCTCTTTAACAATGTCACACTTCAGAAAAAACACTCCTGGAGGTGGGAAATATCACAGTCAAAGTAATACACTAATAAAGAACATAGAGACGCTAGAAAACATCGTGAGCAGACAGTTAGCGGTTTCATTCATGCTAGTTTGATGAATCTGCTGGTTAGAAATCCCCTGACCGAGCGTCAAAACACTCTGAAAATTGTGGGCAGATCCTGAGAATTCCTCTCTTTCTCGTGCTGCTTTTAAAGTCCTAAATCAATCTCCAGACTCGTTCTGAGAACTTCTGCCCGATCCAATCCACGATCATTACAGCTCCGCGGCCTACAGTCTAGCCTGTAGCTCGCCTCCCCAATAGTATTTTGTACTTTCCTCTTCTCCCAGTAGATTGGCGCCACAATAGCTTAGTTCCTCTGTGAGCCATGGGGGCAAAACAATACAAAAACCTCCAAACAAAGGGTATAACGTTTTTTGTGCCAATACTTCAAAACCCCAACCAACACTTTCGGCACGTCTGGTTTTTAGGTTTAGCTTTAGTCTTTAGCTTTAAGCTTTAGCTTTAGCTTTAGCTTTAGCTCTTATTCATTGCTTCCATGCCAATGCCTCTCATGCCATCTGTGTGTTTTATATAGTACATGACTAATTCTTCTCACATTAACTTCTTAAGTAAGTGTTTTGAAAACTGGAAATGTCCCCGAAAGTTTGACAATATTTGGTTTTGGGCCAGTTCAGCTCGAGACTGGAGCTGATTTCAACAAGCGTTTCCACAGCTTTACGCAGAAAAAAAGGCTTCTTTGTGGCAGTTTGTATCGTTGTTCTCCCCTGTGTCAGTGTAGGTTTCCCCTTTCACGCTACAGTGTCATTTAGGCTTGTTCTGTTATCCTGTTGCATTGAGGAGTAGAAGCATGACATGGAATATACAATTAACGATGATAAGAATAAGCTGTTGCCTGACTAATTATATATCCACATGTAACATGTTTGAAATCCAAAATAAGGTTGTTAACGATAATTATATGATCACTTTTCATAATGTTCATATGTTCTCCGTGTACACGATATGTATAAATTAAATGTTTTTAGTCAATTTAGACCCTCCTTAAACAATCTTTTCGACAATATTATACTCATTGCCAATTTAGAAGTTTCAATTTGCGTATCTATGAAACACTCACTGTGCCCATGGGTGTTTCCATCTATGAATTCATAAATGCAATATAAGCGCAAAAAATCACATGAGACAAATTTATGGTGTCTACAAAAGTCAAAGTATCTGAAGAGACTAATGAGACACAATCAGTGCCTAGCAGACAATCATCAATTACATCAACGCTTCATGTAGATAAGGATCACAACATGACACTAATTGCGCTGGTTCGAGTTTGTGTCTCCGCTGTATTCAGGCAGTAGATAATGAGTAAAAGAATGAGTTGAAATAATAGCTACTAAGTGCAACATTTTTTCCGCAATAAAGCATAGTTGTACATTGTTCGCTTTTTAGTGGCGCTAGCCAACAGCACTATCTTTGTGTTCATAACAAACACGATCCACGAAGAGCACAAGCAAAGTAGTTGCGGAATTCTAGTATCTATGAACGTAGGTAAGTCTGTATAAAGACCTTACGGCTAGAAACCACAAACGGGTTCACTCTATCTTAAACGCCCAGGCCCATGAAGATGTAACAACAAATTGGACTGCCAATAGGGTCTATGAGAATGAACACCTGACTTTTTCAGAACATGTATTGGTGGGCTCTGAGGGTGTACAATTCTAGAAGCGGCGAGAGTGGAGCCAGTTTAATTAAACCAACTCGAGTAGGCCAGCTTTGTGTTTGTTTGTTGTGAGGAATGAGATCTAAGCTGCTTGTCTTCTAGAGAAACGGTGTAAAAGAGTCGACTGAGACCCTCCAAACATGTCATGTGATATTCTGTCGCCCCACAACAATGCCAGCATATACCATTTACGCCTATGTAATACTCCACAGACTGATTTTGATAGTTATACATTTATGAGTCAGATGACCCATAGTTGTGCTTAGTGAGCAGTATTAGGAAGTATTATAGGTTAAGCTCATTGGGTTCCAGCGTTTAAGGAGCGACTCTCCGCCCTTGCTCTGCACTCATTAGATTGTCACCAAATCACCTGCCAAACCACATTCACCGCATTTAGCACCAAAGGCGGTGACGGAAATCCATATTGCGCTCGGGTGGTAAGAGCCCAGCTTCCCAATCACCACTCCAGCGCGCATGTAAAATCTATCCTCAGTAGCCTATGAATCGTTAACTCCCTTTCAATGCTTGGTCCAAAATAAATCCTACTACAATCCCAACAAAAGAATGAATCTACAAGCCTAGAGACAAGGATGCGGGTGGTCCGATTTAGAGGTTATAAATTGTGTCTATAAACAGTGCCGCACGACCTCACCTAGCTATTCGACTTGAGCCACGGAAGTCCGTCGCTCAAGCCCTCATGTGTCTTTTTCTAGTCTCACAACATCGTCCACGAGACGAGCAGGTGTTATTAGTGAACTTCCGCCAACCTCTCCGCCAATATTCACATATCCGCTCCCATTGACATGAAAAAGTGGTACCTGAAATATTTATATGGAGTCCACTTATTTCTTTTTCAGCGACCTATACAATGGGTCGATGCGATATACAAGACTTTTAATAGAAATACCTTATAATATGACCTCACGGACCTGCTCCCGACTTAAAAATGAAGACACACAAAAAATAAACCAAAAGAAAAACTATGGAACAAAATGCGGACAATTATTAGAATTGAATATGCTCTAATTTGCTCTTTTAAAAATAAAATATGAATAAAATAAAATACTACGCCAATTTTGACAACGCTCTATTCTGCCTCTTTACCCTTACGTGTAATTCCCACAATCTTTTTATATTCCTGTTCTGTTTCCCACTGAACTGAGCCTTCCCTAGTTTTAGTGTCTCGTCTATTGTGTTTTTATTTCTATTTATTCTGTTGTCCCATTTCTGTTGTCTCCTTGCGTGGTTGTATTGTTTTTGTTTGATCTATTTGTATACTAAGTAAAAAAAGAATAAGACCGAAGTAAAATTAAAAAGAAAATTTGCAGTACCACCCCAAGATACCAACTTTTCGACACAATAATTTCCAGTTATCATTCAAGAACATTGATGTTCAAGCAAGCTTCTAGTTCTATGATACTAAAGCATGTGAGTGGCGTAGACCGATGGCATCAGAACATATGACCAATCTATGGAACATGAATGTCTTAGAAAAACTCAAATGACCGTATGTACCTATGTAACTGTACATACTATAGTGGAAAGTACAATGATAATGTGGCAGAATAAAATTATATCCCGAGCATATGCCACTACTGAAAAACATCTACAAGTAGAAACAGTCTTTTGTTTAGCAAGCCCTTTCAGTATTAGGGCCACAGTTGTCAATGTAACCAGATTGAGACACCGAGCACAAAAAGAACACCACACTGAACTAAACAGATCACAAAAATAAAATGACTATAAACCACAGAGCCAAAAGCGACATTGATACTATTATTTCCAAAAAGGATTGAGATGCTCACACAAATTGACGCGCATTTGTTACTCATTGGCCCTAGGCCACTAATCATTGCCTGACAGATTAAGACCCAGCCCCTATTATGCCGAACATGGAACTGTGTCAACTCGGAAAACATGTGTTTCTTTAAAATAAGAGCTGCAGCTTCTAAAAGTGATATTATCATGGAAATGTCTCCTAAAACACCCCCATTTTAAAACAAATTCTCTGCTAGAAGTGACTGCAGATATGATATTACTGCTGGTTGCAGTCAATGCATGTAAATGTTAAATTTGAAGTGCTTGTTCCAGATTGTGAGTGAGTTTCTCCAATTTGTCTTCCAATTTTTTCCATCTGATTTCATGCAACTAGCACAGGTTTTTGATTGGATTTGGATAATCAGATGTTGCTCATACAACTGGAATCCTGAGTTACCATCCAAGCATATGTTGAAACAGTTTAAACATTTTTCTAACCGCACTTGTTCTTCTCTTCCAGTGGGGACAGACTTCTCCTGGATGGATCTACAGAGGTATGGTCCCCACGCCGATCTACCTGCCTGTCAGCCTATCAGATCCTCCATGCCGAGTCAGCGTTCTTTCTGCAGGAGGGCGAACCAAGACCTAATGAGGAACTCCAGCCTGCAGGCTCGCACAGAAATCTTTCTTCATACACCAGTTCTCTGTCAGATTGCCCTTCGTCAATGCCAGCTAATGGGCCGCTGTCTGTCCAGCAGCCTGTTCCTCTGGAGATGCTGCAGACCTCTGCCCGGACCCTTCAGTAGTCCTTTTACATCTTCATCATCAGAGCCACGCGCCTGAGTCAGAAGCACTCCTTTACTTTTAACTGGTAAAGTACACACGTATATCTATCAATGAGAGGATCCACCCCAGCATGCCCAAGTGCAGGTTCTGTTCATGTGGCTGGTAGAATTGGGACGATTACAGCACTGCTTAACAGACTGTCCCGGCGTTCGCAATGTTTGCCTTCCACGAGACTCAGGAAGGTGCGGGGCACATGCCGGCTCAAAGGTGAGCTTGGCATGTGTGTGGCAAGAGCTGGGACCCTTGGCTAAGCTGGTTCAAGCCCCCCCACAGTGAGGCCTGGCCGCCAAGAGAGGTGTCAGATCGGTCCCAGGGCACACCGCTGTGGAGCTTTACTATATGGTTCAAATGGACTGAGAGTGAGCGACTGTAGCTCTGAGGACAGCAGACGGCCAGCACTCCTCACACAGAGCAGCCACGACCTATGCGGCTACTACGCTGGGCACACGCCCATTGACAGCGGCATCGGCAGTGTAAGGCTCTTTCAGCCTCTGTCGCGAAGCTCAAAGCTGGACAATAAAAACTTTTGTGGTCATTGTCACCCTCCAAACCCATTCGACACGAGAGAGACCGTCTCCACCTTTCTGGCCCTGTCCACACTGTCTTCAGTGCAGATATTCACCTTAAGGTAAGTCACTCTGATCATTGCCTATCATGTATGTAGATTCCAGACACCTCGGTCCTTTGGGCTAATGACTTTTAGAGGTAACTATAGTGAAATTGTGCATGAGACTTCATTTTATGCAATTAAGCTCAGGAATTAACCTTGGGAAACCCTTATTTCCCCTATTTTAATATCGAATTAAAAATCAAATCCGAGCCCCGGCCTAATAAAGACCAACGATATATAATTTATATTCATAAAATGAAGTGTGCTTCAGCCGCGTTTCTAAGAAAACGCACTAGTCCTCTATAGAAGAGGGCCGTCCACATTTTGAAACGCCCAAAAAGACATATATACCATTCCCACAAATAAGTCGCACAAATCGGATAACTTGAGACAGAGAAAGGTTAGAGTGCTGGTTGCCACATTAGGGTAGGTCGCTGCCCAGATTCAATTGCCTACCCTTTAAGATCTTGAGTTGAGTAGGTATGAGCTTGTGGTGCCCGCCATTTTTTATTGAGTACGACGACTCCTATATTTCTGGTGGGCTCTCTCTGGGCGTCCCACATACTTTAGCATGTGATTTGTATGATACCTAATACTTTGTATGACAGCGTGAACAGTGTGGAGAAATGGTCTTAGGCAGTAAGTATCTTGAGCGGACAGAGCCAAGCTGAAGAGTTCATTAAAAGAATACAGTCACAACGGGGCAGCACAACGGGCCTGTGCAGCGCAAACAGCTGTCGAGGATGTGCGGTGCAGGAAGCGAATTTGCCTTTCGCGCGAAAAGATCACTGTGTCTGTTGGATAAGCTTATTAGAGTATCTGCAAAGTGATATCCCGCCGGTGTCCCTTAGGAATTCTAGCCTGCCAAATAATTGCCACGAAGCGATGACGCTGATGGTTTATTGGGTGAAAGCCGAAGTCCACGCCCAATGCGACACGACAGGGCGGTAAAGGCTGTTCTCCTTTTTCAATGTTTAAGGCCCGCGCCTGAACATGCTTCTTTACTATTATTAAACACATGGAAGCGCATCTATTATGCTCAGCCATTATAGTAAAAGAATAAAAACTCGCTTAAAATATGAGAATATACTCATATGCGATTATGGGGCACCAACCTCATGTTTTATACGTGAAAGACTTTATATATAGCGTGCCTACTTAATAATATCTCAGTATGGCTATTGCGTATTTCTCTCTCGAGTCCCAAATATCAGTATATGTGTCTGAAAAAGTTGAACAGCGTGTAATTGTATAGGGGTAAAAAAATTTTGGATACGACTCATTAACAGAGAGGAAACAAGTAATTCAGCAATCGAAGTAGAAGAAAAAGAGCCGTGACTTGATTCAAGTCCGATGCCTTTTGGAGAAGAGGACAAACAGAAAGACACGTCGAAGAACATCACCAAAAAATTTAATAAATATGATTATCTTTTTATACTGTAGGCTCTCAGTGGCTACGCAGAGAGATAGGACTCAGCTAAAACATGGATTGTATCGGTAGGTCCAAATAGGGCGTATGTCATTTATTTTTGTAGTAGGAAGAAGACATGAAGGGCTAGACGACATGGGCTTATAACACATCTCCAACACGAGAGCATGGATCGCCGCCAAGCGCCGACAAGCTCGTTCTGGAAAAACGGCTTATACAGGAGTGTGAAATACTAGTTTAATACGACTGACGCTTGTCGCGTGAGTCTCGTGTGATCTAAACCCACGTAGCCAAGACAAATACAGAGAAAATGTCATTCACACCAATACAGCCTCTGTAAACCTTTCTTCAAGTCTGTCTCCCCCCACAAAACAACTCCAGGGAGCCGTTGATTTATCTCGTCGAAAGCAGTAACACCCAACCGAACTGTCTTTTTGTGTGTATATCTTATTGTAATGAATTGAGTGTAATGTTCTCATATCTCTTTATATAAACTAGAAACTTACTATTTCCTTTTTAATCTATAAAAAATTGTTTAATTATTATTATATGGCTAAAGTTGCTACACACCAAACACGTGTCAAAACTAGCTTTTTACTAGCAATAGAGTTATTCACAGATTTGTGAGACCCGCATTTCAAATAATGCATTTTTTATAGTTAGATTATCCCGATTACACATATTCCCCGAACATGAGAACTCAGCTTGTGTTATACCCCCAGTAAAATCATAGTACTATTGACCGCCTTATAGTAATGACTACTATATTTATAGTGCCGAGCACACTTCGAGTAAGAGAGGAGGGATCGGTGAGGTAAGGCTTTAACACCTCCACAAATGTTTAAGTTGGCTAACATAACACAACCTCCTCTTTGGTGGTATTTAAATCTGCTCTTTTTGCTAGTATTTTTTTCCGCTGATAAGCAATGGAATAAAATCTGCACACAAATAAAATACAGAGATCGTTGCAAATTTCCCTCATATATTATGTTTTTTAACTCTTCATTCCTCCAGTAAGGATTCAAGTGATATAATACCGTCCTCCATCATAGTACTACATGCTCTTCTTCCCACTGTCTTGATGTCTATTAACTCCATATATTTGTAAGCATGGAGTAAAGTAATATAAAAATGTCAAACCAATATTAAATAAACTAATAGCTTGTCCCTTTGCACTCACATGGAATGCTTTAATGATATGTTCTCTTTTGAGTGTCCAAAATCAATAGTAAGAAAAAAGTAGAACAAATGGAGAGGGGACTAACCAGTACCCAACCAGCAGCAAATAATGGTGGCAACAATCCATATATAGGTCAAATGTTTGCCATTAAAGAATCAGAGATGGATAGCATGATCGCAATCTGTTCATAGTTTGTCCCCTACACATTCGGAACAGAGTACAAAAGCTAAAAAATTACAAAAGAACCAGACAAGAAGAGTCAACCAAATAAAACGCTAGTAAGGCAAACAAAGAGCGAATAACAATAATAAAACAGCATATAACTTAAAAAAAACAAAAAAAAAACAGATAAATCCACTAACTCCTCGATATTTTTAGAGACATTGAATTTACTATCTCCTTATTTTCAGCTGACGTTCATCTTCTTTGTAATTCGAGCTCAAAGTCACATGGCTTCTCCGCAACGTGCATGGGAGTGACATTTGATGTTCACTCAGTTATTGTCATAAGGATTTATAATTGATAAGGTATCGGTAATGACGTTTAGGCTAACATGGTGGTTTGCATGTAGTTTCATATATCGTTTGACTAGCAGTGCACCGCTGACTAAAACAAGTAGTCCTCGCTCAAGAACCTCTCCTCACACAGCGAGGGTGGTGGATCAGTATCTGAAGCCTGCTCTCAGAGCAGACAGAGGTCCTGCAGGGAGTGAGAACTCAATGGTCCAGCCATAAGCATGTGTTTAGTCAGGACCCTTCTGTGCCACCCTCCGTGCACCGAGTCCAGAAAGCCACAGCTGAGGACGGACGTGGGACTTCTTGGGTCCCTTTGTCCAGCTTTGTCTGGATTCGTCTTCCCTTGCGTCTCGATATTGATTGCTAGCTACAGCGCATCCACAACAGAGGAGTGCGCCTCCTAGGCACGCAACCACCGAGTTTGGTTATTAAATTCTCAGAGTAGCCCATGTGACGCATTGTCCACCCAAAAGGAACGGCGAGTCTCCTTAATGGATATTAACCCTTTTGCGCGAGAAGTCACCAGGTAAGCGAGTGCCGACTCTAAGACTACATTCCTGATTACAATAGCGCGACGTTATCAATTAGAGTGAGTGAGAGTCTAAGTGATTACACTCTCAAGTTATTAAGATTGCGGTTCAGTGGGTTCAGAATGAACGACCCCACATGGAACAAACATAGGATAATCTGATAGGAGTCCGACCCCATCTTTACCACCAGATATGCTCGTACGTTGCCTGGATGTTCACTGGTGAAGGGAGCGAAGTGTGTGGCGAAAAGCGAAAAAGTTCATACCACTCGTATCTCGTTTGGTTTTCACCACTCGCGACGTTTGATGAGAAAACGGTCACCCGAAGTTTCACGAGAGATCGGATCTGACCAGACGCCAACGTTTTAATTCTCCCCTACATTATAAGTTCTCTTTGTCGTATCCCCTCTTGTTACACCCCATATTGTACTCGTCGTCATTCTGAGAGGTCCGAACTTGATGCGCAGCTATTTCATACAGTAAAAACTCTTGCGCATGGAGCACGGTGCAGCGATAGTAACAACCAGATATTTTCTGTTAGGTCGACCTAATATACGAGATTTTCAAAGACCACTGAAACTGATATCACAACAGTTTATGTACTGCTGAAGTCCCCAATAGAATTGCCCTTTGTTGCGAGATATTAGAACAACTCCCCTTCTTATGAACACAAAAGCATGTTCACTAAATATACTGACAGTGACTTTATACACAGTTGGCGCGTCGAAAGATACGCTCCAACATTGTCGGACCGAACAATATAGCAAACGTCGTACACTCTTCCTCCCCCTAAAGATCGAGAGTGTGAGATTGTGAGACCAGTGGACACAGAGTAATATAGTCAAAGCCAGAATGAGTGACTAGAAAATATTGGCCCTTTTGTTGCAATATGCAGGTGGCCAATAGTCGTAGACTGACTTTTGACTATCTTGGTTGAAACTAGGGGTACGCCAAAAAGAACGGCACCATTGCAACCCTCTTCGCGGTTATGGCTGGAGCGAATAAAATGATAAGCTCGTTTGCAAAATGCAAGACAAAGGGTTCTTTTAGCCTTCTCTATGAAAAAAATTTATAAAAGCTGAACTATGAGCCACTCAGACAGACCACCCGGCAAAAACAAAAACGCCGCCCGCCATGATTATGTTTCACAATTAATATAAAACCACTAGTGCTAACTAAGAGGAGCATATAAAAATATGGACAATTCCGTGATCGAAGGTCATCTAATAAACAAGAGGCAAATAAACATACTATCTAGTGCTTTTTTGCTACGTTTATAGCACTAGCAGTTGTAAAACCTGGCATATTATAAGTACCTCACGTGAGGGCCATGCTAGAAACATCACCAAGAGGTAAAACGAAAAACAGCACTCCGAACGTTTAGTACACAGAGCCACCAAAGTTCGACTATACAAGCTCATCGTTAGGCTCGTGGCGATTTATCTATTCTCAAGCCAACTCAACAAGCCGTGGGCAAAATCACCATGATATCATTCCCTCCGCAGGAGACATCACACGATCCGTGTAGGAATAAGATAAAAACAACTCTCACTACTCATCATAGCCTATTTAGGCAAGCTAATAATCTATCCTTGGTATATGAGGGAATTAGCAGTGTTCTCGCATCGTGCTAAGACGAGCGAAGGCAGGCCCGTAAACCGACCAGACCCAACACCGGGTAAAACACCAGCTTACAACACCGGGTGTGTAAGAGCGAGGAGACGAAGGGTCAACACATAAAAAGAAGCTAGCAAAGCCCACAAAAGCCCACCATTCGCCTACTTCGTGTCAGTATTATCAATAACACATCCAGCCTGAATGTGACTAGACCACTAATTCTCCAATGAGATGGCAAAGGTTGACACCGGGTTTACTCGCCAAGGTATTATTAAACACCTACCCAGCTCGTGCAGTGGCCATATATACCCTACTCACCAGTGAGATGAGAGACACTACATAGAGCAAAATACATCTTCTGAAGTGTTGCGTCAAACATCAGAGGGGTCTAAACATCCCCATTAAATCTACATATGCGCGTCCATGCACCTATCATCCGAGGTGTGTTATGAGCCACGTATATGTAGCTCGTTCTGTGCGAGAAAACAATAGAGCCGCGAGTAATCTCTAACATATAGGACACAGGAGTAAGAAACTCTACCCTGCAAGAAGATCAGTTATCCTTATTCAGACAAATTTATGAAATACTATCCAAGCGATGACGCAACACAAATCAATTCCAAATACAATTCGTTATACACATTGAGTAAAGCTGCAAAATCTAATATACCACGTATTCTGGATTTCAGCACTTACTTTGGAGACACTTAATCATTATGATTCTTGTAATGAACACCCACGAGAAAAATAATCACCCAACAGCCATAAGATATCACCTCGCGTGAAAGAGATACTTAATTTTGTTACTGAGAGCAAAAGGTGTTTCTTTAGTCAAATAAAAAAGATAGACCACATACAAAACTCAAGTCACGGGTCAAATATACCTGAGAGGTTCTTAAAAGTTTCTTGAGAAGGCGAACAGGAGCATGTTATTCTGATAGCAGCGGAGCCCAAATCAACAACAACCAGAGCAAATCAAAGTGCCCTTCAGCGAGCGACGTAACAAAGGCGAGCAAACAAAAATGGCGCGATTAAAAAACGCACAAAGACAGAAATCACAAACACCTGTAGATTCAAAGATAAAAATTAAACAGCTTTTGTGCCAATTTTCAGACCAGTATACTATCGAACTAGATTTAAGAACATAAAGAGAAAGATGACAAAAAGAAACATCAAACTCATGTCACTAATAAATGCACAAGCCCCAAACAGAAACGATAATATTCTAGAGCTTAGATCTTATGAAACACACATGCCCAGACGGAGGAGGGCGCGTGTTCATCACAATCCCTACAAGCGGCGAGACTGGTTCCAGTAAATTCTTGCTGACACCCAAAACGTGAAAGGTCAGTTCACCCATGTATTGAGTCCTGAAATCTGACGGACATACGCAGGCCCCGTAGAGGCCACCGGTCCCCACCTGAAGTCTACCAGCGTCAGCGCAAACATCGACCCGAGATGTTATAATTATGCCACTAACATCGCCAGAGAACTTGTTAACTCTCTGGTGCCATATGGACCAATCGAGAGCAGTAACGCTTGCGTAATAACCAAGCAGAGCCTGCTATATCTACACAGGTCCCAAATGTCTCAACATCAGAGCCCACAGTGAGCTCCAGCGTGACAAGACCTATAGAGCAACCACAGAGACCTAGTGTGACTATTCGTAAATTCCTGTTACTAGACAGGCGACCTCCCGGCAGGGCTAAGCACTTACTGGACAGGACTCGAACAAGCACCACCAGGTTTACCAAGCCTCGACTACATTGGCGAGGTCGGAGGCGCATGTAGAAGCAAGAACTCAGTTAACACGCATGAGTGCTGGCATACTACACTGAGGAGGGCAAACCCAATGAATAAAGCTTACTCTCCCAAGTCTGGTCTTAGACACTATAACTTTGATTTTGGCAATGTTTTTCAATATGGAGTACAACATCGTGCTTCTATAGATCGTAGCCATATTTGATTGTTGACAAACGTGGCTGAGTTAACACATGTCAAACAATGACACCGGAACAAGATCAACAATTAGCGCTACCCCGCGGAGAATTCCGCTAAACATGAATACTAGCGTACGGGTGTACTATAGAAGCGAAAACTCCTGAGCGGACGAGGTCTGACTGCACTAAAACAACCTCTCTTTGGTTCCTAGACCCAATACCAAAAGGAGGCTGAGTGATATATCACCGACTGTGCATCTAGGGAGCATCTCTCCGGGCTATGACAAGGACAAAAACGGTTGTTGTCTAGAACATCCCCACGAGCAGGCTGAATCTGGTTAATAGCACACCACCAAACACACGTGGCGAGCGAGAGTGAAGTGCCAACCAACCCTGAGTCACCCGTGGCCGAATTTCACACTCCCCTTGGCCACAACGATGCAAATGGAACACACGGAGCCATATCATCACACCAGCAAGAGGCTTACCTGCAGAGGAGCAAACACCATCTCACATTAGAGAGTAGCGAGTGTATAAATGAGAGCGAGAGTCACATATATATAGGCAGAGCCATCCACACAGCGCGAGCATATATCTACTCATAAACCAGTGAGAGTACTAATCACACACACACACACTAATCTAAACACACACACAAATTGTCATATAGCAATATTATCATAAAATATAACTATCTAGGTAGGCTAAGAAATAGCGGTAATACCGATCTTAAGGAACAACGAACACAAGGCAAACACCAGCTATACAACAAAACGTCGGTGTACAAAAACAAAGAAGACAGCAATACACACTGACTTTTAATTCTAATTCGGTAAAACATCTCCAGCGTGAGATACAAACCAGTGGTGAAAAAGAGAGCGAAGTACAACCAGTAATATGACCACAGAGTAACATAGCGCACACAAGAATAGTAACACAAAAAAGAGATACACACTAGGTGATATACACACTTCTACATGGTAAGACAACCTAGAAGTGTTTCCGAGCCTAGGTCAAAAACACCCATAAGATAATAAAAACACATACAGCGAGATACCTATAAGACCTAAAGCTACATGGTATACATGAGTCTACCTACGAGCTTTACCAATTCAACTAGACTCGAGTTAAACCCACACCAGGCTCAAACATCCATCGGTCAGAACAGTGATATCACCACTATGTCTCCCCTCACAATCAGCTATATAAAACAAATATGAGATGCATGCAAAAATAAGTTCAGTTTTCAAAATATTGTAAAACAAGTCCCTAGCCATACATCTATTGCGTAAACCATGCTATAAGGGACAAACACCGATGTGTGCTCGAAGAGTATCAAAACACCCCTAGCCCGTAGACCAACCTCATCGGTAAAACACCACCACCCCGTAACAACACTGCACCCCTAAAACACACGATACCTCAGCTAATCAATGTAGATATTAATCCTAATTGCTCGCCAGTTTTATGTCCTAAATCTTAAAATGCAAGATTAAATAAAATTCCTCTGCAATCTCATACTTAAGGGGCGTAATATTAAACTACTGCAAGGAGGAGTAATAAACCAGCGCAAGATACCTACCACCAGAGTGATAAAAGGCATATCGCATCCTATTCTCCCCACCTGTTTGCTAACTAATGCACACGGAACCGAAGGTAATAAGACACCCGACCACCCCGTCGTCCCACTTTAATGACACGAAGAGCCCGGGGTAAACACCGGTAAACACAAGGTAAACACCGAGGTAAAACACCAGTATAACACCAGGGTGAGTAGAACCAAACGAAAGGAGGTACAATGGGATCAACCGAGGTTTTATAGAACACCCAAGAAGGGCGACTCACCAAAGCGTAAGACTGAAGCTCTAATATTAGTCGGCATCCACGCGATCCTGTCAAATATACGACCCACACAGGTTAAACACCAGGTAAACGAGTTGGCTACGATAGGTAGAGATTCTACGCGGGAAAGCGTAGTTAAATACCAAGCCCAAGGTCTCTTCAAATATTAACACCCAAGGTTGCCACGAATTCTATATGACATAATCCAACCTCATATATCTCTTAAGGCAAATGCCCAAAAGGTAAATCCTCTCCAGAAAACCACAACAAGGCTAAAGCGTAAATTAAGGCCTTATTATGAGTATACATTTTATGATAAATAGTGTTCGCCTCTCCGTTGTACATTGTCATTATATGAATAGGATTACTCAATCCGGAACATTATATCACCGACAGTATAATATCCTCCCCTTGTAGGACCCTCAAGTTTAGAGCCCTGTCAACCTGCCCACAATGAGGAAGCCAAAAATAGAATTATTCTAATTATCTGTGGAGAGTGTTCCCCAGAAGGCTTTCTTACCCGGTTGGAGCAGAGCACTCGGACCCCTGCGTGTGTGCCTTTGGGGCCCTGAATGATTTGTGTCTGACGTGCAGTTGAACAGAAAACGTAAACCCCAAGACGGCCCGGAGTTTTCCGCGTACTTTCTCCCTGTCACCAGCATCTAACTTTAAAACCTGTGAGATCAGGCCTCAAGCTCCCTGTCACTCTCCAACACCACGTGTCCTCTCTACTCCTTGGCGCGGTTCACAGCATCACTTGTCCCGTATGTATTCAGGGTGAGACTGACTGGTCAGATACTGCCACATCACTGCCACTCTCCTCGGGATCACAGTGTGTATTGGTTGTGGCCTGTGTTGTTTGTAATTTAGCGCACGGGTCACATCTATTTATGAGCACCAGACAGCAACGCAGGGAAAGAAACGAGACTATCAATATATTAATCAGAGAACGCCTGCCAATTCATATTTGACACAAGATTTATTTTTATGGAACGTGATCCCCAAATTCGTTGCTTACAAAGCGAGTTGGCGCATGTCTCAACACATAAAAGAAAATAGTCTACATCCCGTTTTAAACATTACACGGCGTGATCATCCCAGACCTTGAATCCTCACTCGAATAAGTTCTCGGGATGTCACCTGAGAATAACAGTGGCTTTGCTTCCCCCTTTCTCAGTTGTGGTGTTAGCGACGAGTACATTTTGCTCCCCGCAAGGAGCGAGGTATCCTGAGAGATATTCTCCGGGCTTTGGCGTGTTTCTTCACGAAGCCCAGGGGACGAGCCATGGCGACGTGTGGACAGTTTGTAACAGCGTGGCAGAACTTACTCAAATTTATGCACTGTTTATTTATTACAGATCTTGTTTGGATAATGGCGACCTCCATGGGTGTAATACGACTAAGTACACTCCCACATGAGTTTAACTTTTTATCATAGATACTGAAATAACATCTATTAGATTCTGCAACTAAAATCTAATTCATACTCTGTGACGTTCATGTTGTGAAGTGAAAATAATGGGTGTCTCTCCTACCACAATCCCAGACACTCGGCATGTTGTGAGCATGCACACTGCGCAAACTAGTGACTGGTGAGTCTTTGTCCTCACACCAAAGAGAAATAAACTTTCAGATACACGTTTTGGAAAACTCATTCTCCTTCGTTATAACCCACAATTTTGTAGCGAGGAGTAAACTGGTGGGGTAACAGCGATGTGGTGAGTTTTCATTTAAATAAACTACAGGCCTAAAAACAAGTGCGTTCGTGTTGTGCATCGTGGCCTCTTGCTAATTCAATCGTTTTGTTTTAGTGGATGTTTTTCAGTGCTTGAGGAAAGGCCTACACATGCTTATTGTAATGGCATTGTATTGTGGTAATCACTGTGAACATAAAAGTTGAATAAAGCTCAGTCAAACACATTTTACTTTGCTTGTTTATTTTATATTTAATTACTATGCTTACTGTGTTTGTAGGAAAAGCCAAGCCGGCATGCTCACCCCCCTCGTGTTAGGTTTCGTTTTTGCATTATCGTGTTTATAAAAACTGTAATGGCAGCCTCAGTGTTCGGAGGAGAAAGTTTCCAAAAGCAATTAAGGACTCACATCAGGTTTTACCTATGTTTTGCTGTGCACGGTGAATGAACAATGCAACGGGAAAGGTTATACAATAATGTTAATTATTGGTAACGCAAGAGTACTGTGCTACTCTGTTATAAAAGTAACACGTTAGTTTTCCAGGGCAGAGTAAACGAGGTAACGTAAACGAGTTACATTTAAAAGAAACTCAAACCCAACGACTGTTCACAACAATAAGGGAAGGATGGAGCTCGAGATTGGACAGGCAGATCGATGCAGCCGTCTGTGGTGATTTGGTCGCTGAATCGGACTGTTATGAAGAAGGAGCTGAGTTGGAAAGGCAAAGCTCTTGATTTAACCCGTCAATCTACGTTACTTCTCACACCTATGGTCATGAGCTTTTGGGTAATGACCGAAAGGACAAGATACCAAAAATGAACTGGCTGCTCCCTTAGAGATAGGGTGAGGAGCTCAGTCACACAGGAGGAGCTCAGAGTAGAGCCTTCTTCTCCTCAGCGTCAAGAGGAGCCAGCTGAGGTGGCTCGGGCATCTGGAGCCTCCTTGACGCCTCCCTGGGAAGACGTTCCGGGCATGTCTCACGCTTGACGGACTTTCTCTTTTTGGCCTGAGAACACCTCAGGGATCCTCTGGAGGAGCTTTGAGAAAGTGTCTGGGGTGAATGAAGTGGGAGTCCCTTACTTAGACTGCTGCCTCTGAAACCCGGCCCAGATAAGCAGGAGAAAGATGGATGGATCGTATTGCAGCATATCTAGTTGTCTTTTAGTCATTTTAATTGAGGCTCCCTTACTTTGCACTCCAGTCAGAACAAGGAAAATGTTGTATGTCTGATGGTGATCCTTGACACAATTCCACATTTACAGGTCCACTCTCAGCTGATTTTATGAGCCATTGTTTGGTGAATATCAGGCTGAGAAAAGGTTGATAAAGATTTTCTCCTTCTG